>CAUYQU010049608.1:0-68188 GCA_963574635.1 Cheracebus regulus
TGGGGCTGCTCCGCCTGGGAATCTCCTGGTCTGGGGGTAATAAAAATCCGTCTGGAAATGCGGTGTCCACTCACCCTCTGCACTTTCACTGGGAGCTGCAATCCTGAGCTGCTCCTAATCCGCCATCTTGGATCTCTCCTCGCATCTGTGGATTTTGACGTCTGCAGTAGGGTCCTGGAACCAATCCCTCATAAATATCAAAGAATGACTAGCTATTAATTTATTTCACCCTTTCAACAATCTGTGGAATCCACATACTTTTATTATTCCCCATTTAAAGATGAGGGCAGGGAGACAGACGTTAAACTTTGCTCAAGTACACAGAACTAGGATGTAGAGAAACCTGGCCTCAAGAGCAGACAGTCTGGCTCCAGAGTTCTCACACTGAACCTCTGTGCTACGTGCAGTGCCTCCCTGTTGCTCAGAAAGGGCTGGGCAAGTTGTATTTCCAGAATCTAAAATAAGTAGCGGTCAAATGTCCTGGAGTAGATCAAGGGAAATTGAATGACACTCTGAATTTGTGATGCTGTAAATGCATGAGCAAATTCTGACCCTGCATATGAGACTTGTTCTCCTCCTGGGAGGTGACAGAATAGGGACAGAGAAAATGAACTTTAGACAAGGGTTGCAGTGCCTATGCTGGTGCTCTCCTTTGTGATGAGTTCAGAAGGAAGAACATTTAAATCCCCCTGATCCAAAGGTAAGTGTAGGGCTCCTTAATTGTGGGGTGGTTGTATGTGTATAATTTTGCCTGGCTCAGAGATTAAGCCCTAATCAGCTTGCAGAAAGGATTAGACAACGTCACTTTCTGGTGTGATTTTGGCAGATGAACTTCTTTCAGAAAATGTTTAGAATTTTACTATTATAATTGGCAAAAATATTTATTAACATTGAAAAGTTCTCAAGTATATCCTGTAAGTTATTGGGGTTCAGAATCTTTACGAAAAAAAAAGAATTCATATTCAATCCATATGATAATTTGGAAATTAACAAACTCTATATGGTAGAGATTCCACGGTGGATTCTGGATTGGAGGAGATAATATGGACGCCCCTAAAACAAATAACCACTATTGAAGAAGAATAGAAGAGTAATCCAGAGCAGTGGTCCCTAACTTTTCTGGCACCAAGGACCAGTTTCATAGAAGACAATTTTTCCATGGACAGATCGGGGTAGGGTTGGGGGTGGGCATGGTTTCAGAACGAAATTGTTCCACCTCATATCATCAGGCATCAGAATTTCATAAGGAGCACTCAACTGAGATCCCTTACATGTGCAGTTCACAATAGGGTTTGTGCTCCTATGAGAATCTGATGATGCAGCTGCTGATCTGACAGGAGGTGGAGCTCAAGCAGTAATGCTCCCTTGCCCACTGTTCACCTCCTGCTTTGTGGCCCAGTTCCTAACAGGTCACGGACCAGAACCAGTCCATGGCCTGGGGCTTGGGGACCCCTAATTTGAGCTGGCTATGACCTCTCAGCACAGTCACACCTGCAAGACTTGTGTGTCTGGGAGAGCCAAAGATGAGGCATAGATGAAAAGTGCTATTACTCACCCAATAGCACTGAAAATTTTATTTTAAAGTGGCACTGCTCAATAATGATAGCCACAGGCCACATTTAGTTGCTTAACTTAAATTTAAATAAACAAAACTTGAATAAAATTTTTTAAAGTTAATTTCTCAGTGTAACTAGCCACATTTCAAGTGCTCCAGAGTTCCATGTGGCTAGTCCCTACCACACTGTCAGCGTGAGTAAACATTCTCATTATTGCAGAATATCATGTTGTACAATATTACTTAAATAATAATAACTTGTTCACTACATAAAAGAGAACAGGAATGGGGTTACTAGGGGAGGTCAACACTAGCAGAGCAACTGCGTTCTATGAAACCAAAGAAAGAAAGCATTACAAATCTAGAAGCAGAAGGATTGCAGAGCGGCACCATTTATTTTATGTGGCCTGGTAATCAAGTGGGTAGTAGTTCCAAGGTATGTTCTGGGAAATTGCTGTGATATGACCTGTTTACCCTTATCAGCAAGCAAAGCCGGGAATGAATCAGAGATAGACAGAAGGACAGCTAAATAGTTGTAGATAAAGAATTACCTATGCATGAAGCTCTCCGATGTGACAAATCATAGAAGTAGGCTATTACAATGATTAACATATTCTGAGTCACACAAATTTACATATTACACATGGATTACACGTTTTCCTTTTTAAATAAAAATGTTTCCTTGTTTCTTCTGATTATATAAATAATTCATGCTTTTTATAAATACTTCAAACAATATAGCAAAATGTAAGAGGAAAGTCAAAAATCACTTGAAATTTTCAATTACTAGAGATAACCAACAATAACCTTTTCACAAGAGAGAAATAAATATATGCATATATACTCATATTTTTTATCTTTAACAAGTTTGCCATTTGTCTTGGCATTTTTTATATAGTATTTTTTTATCATCTCTTTTTTTTTTTTTGTGGTGTCTGCTTGCTCTTTCCACTAACCCACATTCTCTCTTTGTTCCTACACTCAAGTGAAAATTTTTACATAAGTATTTTTATCTGTATTTTAAGTTGGGCTTACATTACATACACCTTACTGTAATTTGATTTTCTCACCTAGAGTCATATTGTAAAACTTCTCAAGACAGCTCATACACATTTAACCCATCTTTGCAAAGACCTCACATTTCCGTGGGATGAATGCTCCATAATTTTGTCAACAGCATCCTTACTTACTAGTGCTTTCACTCATTTCTAGATTTATCCTCATACAATTGTATTGTAGCATTAGTGTTAGTGACCCCTGTCCTAGATTTTTACCATTCCAATAAAGAAATGTAAGTAAACCTGTAGATTTCCTGGAATCTTCTTATTGTGTTACAGAAGTGTTTGTTTTTGATATAAACAAGCATTGTCATATTATATTCCAAAAAAAAGCTCTGTGAATTCACTTTTCACCAGTTATGAACACATGTGTGTGTTCACCCTTTGTCCCTACTGGTGCCAGTGCTGATTATTATTTTATTTTTGGTAGTCTGTATAGGGTTACAATTTAATTTATAATGTCTACTAATGAATCTCACAATATTTTTGTGTTTAGTGTGTATTTGGTTGTCTCTTTCATATGTAGTCTGTCAAAGACCTCTGCAGACTTTTCTATAAGGCTTTCTTTCTCATACGAACATGCAGGAACTCTTTGCAACAGGGTTGTAGTAGTGAACAACTCTTGCAAGCCTAACCCAGCTTCTATTCACATTATAGTCTCTAGGGGTTTACCACACAATGTAATTTATACACACTGAAATCATGAAATAGCGTAGCTGTAATGCCTATTAGAGATAAAATAAATATTGTACATATGTCAAATATGTACATTGCAAATACTTTCCTAAATAATAGTTTTCCTTTGACTATACTTATAGGATGTCTTGCCTATAATTTTATGTTTAATAGAACACATATTTTGATACTTTCATTACAGTCAAGAATTTTTCTAGCATGTTTTAAGAGATTGCTTAATCTCTAATTTATTTGTTTGGTATCCTAAAATTTTCCAGCATTTTTGTGATTTTATTTTATACTGAAATGTTTAATTAATCTGGAATATGTTTTTATATGGTATATAGTAGGCTTTCATATAAATTTCTTTCAAACAGTCACTTGTGCCAGCCACAAGTAATAAATTACCCAATATTTTTCTACCTAATTTCAGTATCTTCTTTTTCACATACTGAAATTTATATATTCTGAAATCTATTTCTGAACTCTGTTCTTTCCACTTACCTTTGGCTAAGTTTATGCCAACAGCATACTGACTTGATTACAGGGGCTTGAATTTTTTTCATATGTGGTAAGGCATATCTCTGCTCAACAGTCTTCCATTTGCATAAATTACATTGTTAATACTAGATATTTACTCCAACACAAACTCAACAGCTTACTTTGTCAAATTGAAACAGACTATTTAGAATATAATTAGAATTTAAACTGTGTATTAATTTTTCTTGTGTTTTCATTTTATTTATATTGAGACCATGATATTTATTAGGCTTTTTTCCCTTTTACATTTATTCTATTTTAATTTAGTTATAACTTATTTATACAATTTATTTTATACATCTTAAGTTTAAGCTAAAAAAATGCAATATAATAAACAGAGCTTTCTTAAGATTAAGAATCACTATACCTTGAAAAAAACTGTTAAAAGAGTTAAAAGAGTAAGTTGAAGACCATATATCAATACATAAGTTTTTAAAAGACTAACATCCAAAATATATAAAACTAAAAGAAGAAAAAGACATCCAAATTTACAAAAAAGTGGGCGAATTCAAACACAAAATAAGGTTATAAAAATACTTCTGGTAATCCTGAGTGTTCCCTGTGCTTGCTATAAATCAATATCCGGAAAGATATCACACTTCCACTTCTGTCAACATAGATTAATTCTACCTATGTTTGAACTTTACATAAGTGGAATCATTGGTTTGTCCTCTTTTTGTCTCTGAATTCTTTCTTTCAATATTGGGTTTCTGATGGGTGCATAGCCATTCATAACCACTAATGGCACTATTGAGAATGCTGAGTTCTCTTTGTTCTCCTGTAGTTCTGTCTCTTTTCTTTGAGTGCATTCGAAATTTGCTGTTTACTTTTGGTGTATCTAGGTGTGAATACATATGTGTTTGGAAGGGTGAGAGTATTTATCTTCTTTGAGTCTTAGTAATCTGTGGCTTGACATCTTTCATTGCTTTCCAAAATTTTTCAGCTATTTTCTCTTTGAATATTTCTTCTGTCTCATTCTCTCTGCTGCTTCTGGAACTACACTCAAGGTATATTAGACCATTGACATTGTCCCACAGCACTTGGCTGTTCTGGTCTTTTTTTTAAACCTTCTTTGATTATTTTTCTTTGTTTGAATGATTACTATTAATTATTTTTGACATCACTGATATTTCATTGAAGGAATTCTTAATTTCTGACATTATTATTTTCATGTCTTGCCTTTTCTGTTTGACAACTGCTTATACTTTCCATTTTCTGTTTATAATCCTTATTTCATTAGGTATAGTATATTTTCTAATGAATTTCAGGTGACCTGGTTATCTTGCAATCTAAGCTCTGTTTTTTAAAAAGTTAGTTTTGTAGACTATTCTGCTGTTTTTCATTGTTAGAGTGGGAATGTCACTGTTTTCAGCATTCTCTATTTCACATTGAAACAGAAGTATGCTGTATATTTATTTTCAGTGAATACTGCCCAAACGTTTTCTAAAATCCTTAAACAAATTTAAACTCCCACCAGCATTGTAATAAGGAAACACACTCTTAATTGAGTAAATAGTAATTGCTGGTCTTACCATGTCTTTCAATTCAAGTATTAATGAAATTGCATTATTAAATTTATCATGTTCTCTATACATTTCTAATAACCTTTGCTTAGCCCATTTATGCCTAAGAGTTTGCAAAATTTTTATTGTGAAAAATCAGACCTTGGCAATGACCTTGAGCAGTAGGATATAAATAACTCACACATGCTTAGCATTCCAATAATGGAACACTAGGCATAGATGTATTAATAATTTACATACTTATCTCCTTTGTTATTTGATATGTTCATATTTGTATTTATTTTATTCATCATTATACCACCATGTGTCCTTTAAATATCCAACTTTACTCTGTTACGTACTTATAACGTTAAATTCCTCTCTATGTTCATAGGACTGATGTCACTTGGCTTGTCCTTTATTTCCAATTTGTTCATTCATTTATTTATTCATTCTGTCAACAATTATTCATTGGCAAATAACATGAGCCAATCCACTATTCTAGGTATCCTTCATTGGGTATAAACAAATCTGTAAACTAATGTCTCCTTCCATGTGGAGTGTATATTCAAGAGAAGATATGTGTGCTGATTCTTTATAGGCTCACTGCGTCTACTATGTTGATGTTAGAAAAACACAGGGCAAAGGCAGGAGAAGGGGAATACATTAGGAAATTATGTTAATATTCTGAGCAAGATATCAAGGTGGTTAGGACTACAGAGACACAGAGGTAAAGAGACATAGGTAGCAATAGCAGTGAAGATATTGAAGGAGAAGTTTTGGGAGAAGATTATTGTTATTATTATTTACTTATTATTTTTAGTTGTGGGACATATGTGCAGATCATGCAGGTATTTTTACATAGGTATACTTGTGCCATGGTGGTTTGTAGCACTCATCAACTTGTCATCTAGGTTTTAGGCCCCATATGCATTAGATATTTGTCCTAATGTTCTACCTTTCCTTGACCACCACGCCCCGACAGGCCCCAGTGGATGACGGTCCCCTCCTTGTGTCCTTGTGTTCCCATTGTTCAACTCCCATTTATGAGTAATAATATATGGTGTTTGGTTTTCTGTTCCTGTCTTAGTTTGCTGAGAATAATGGTTTCCAGCTTCATTCATGTTCCTGCAAAGGACATGAACTCATTCTTTTTTTTTTTTTCTTTTTTTTGAGATCCAGTTTCACTCTTGTTGCCCATGCTGGAGTGCAATAGCACAATCTTGGCTCATTGCAACTTCCATGTTCTGGGTTCAAGTGATTCTCCTGCCTCAGCCTCCTGAGTAGCCAGGATTACAGGCATGCACCACCATACCTAGTTAATTTTGTATTTTTAGTAAAGATGGGGCTTCACCATGTAACTCCTGACCTCAGGTGATCTGCCTGCCTCGGCCTCCCAAAGTGCTGGGATTACAGGCATGAGCCACCATGCCAGACCGAACTCATTCTTTTACATGGCTGCATAGTATTCCATGGTGTTTATGTGCCACATTTTCTTCATTCAGTCTATCATTGATGGGCATTTGGGTTGATTATTAGAAGTTGAGTTTTAAACATGTGAGTTTGGCATATCTACCTACTTATCAGCCAAGTGACATAATCAAGTAGGTAGTTGAATACATAAGTCTTCAGTTAGAAGGAAAGTTTCAGGTTATAGCTACTACTTTGAGAAAAATTAGCATATAAATAGTGTTTGAAGCCTTGAGACTAGTTTATATCATTACCGGAGTAACATGGATGAAGAAGAGAAGCAGTTCAAGCACTGAAACTTAGGTCTGCCTAAGCACAAGGGATTGAGGCCTGTGAGGTAATTTCATATATCATCTTCCTAAGCCTTGCTGGTTTCATATAGCTGCCATTAATCCCAAATTGCCCCTTGTTAATTTACATTTTTTTACTATTCCTTAAATTATCACTTTCTTTCCTCTGACCATGGATTAAGACTCATATCATTCAACCTAATTGAAATGAATTTTTAGAGTCTCTATTTTATCTCTACTTCATCTAACACCCCCAAAATGAGACTTTCAGAGCATTCAACATCTCCACACACCTCTACCAGATGACACCTTTGGAAAGCATTGATTCTTCCATCCATTTCTCTCCTTCCCCAACTCCTATGGTTTGTAGGGTTGTGCAATACTTAAACTTTCATTAAAAAACATCTCCTTTCTGTTAGAAAAGCCCTTATTCCACAGTTTTATTGGGTAATCTTTCATGATCCACTAGATTAATTTTCAATTATGGGCAGAAGTCCATGGCACCATATACCATGGTGGTATATGCTCTCTTCCAACCACAACCCCTTATCTTGAAGTTTCTGCCCCAGATCACTTCCACAAGAGACTTTTCTCATGTTCTTTCATCAGATAGAATACATGAATGATACATTCTATAATTTCCTGTATTGTCTCAAAATACTTTTTTTTCTCCCAGACACATGAATACTATCTTAACTGGGCATAGAACCCTCTGGTTACAGGATTTGTAGATGCCATTACATTGTTCTTGAGCCTCCAGTGTTGCTCAGGAGAACCCCAAATGCTGGTTTCTTTTCCCTTTGTAAGGAACTTGTGCCTTCACTCTGTGCTTATGTTTTTCTCTTTGTCCTTATCATTCACGAAGTTTATAGGACATGCCACGTGTGTGACTTTTCTCATCAATGCTGCCTGGATCTCCGACAGCTATCTCAGTCTGTAGAAGCAGGTATTTTCTCCATCACAGATGAATTATCTCCTATTATTTACTTACTGTCTCTCATCCATCTGTTCTATTTTATCTTTCTGGAATGCATATCAATCTCTTTTATTATTAAAGGTTTCCTGGATTTTTCCTACCCCATTTTTTACTGTCTTTTAGGGTTTTTGTCACCTTGTATTTTTGTCCTTGATGTCCTAGGTCCTGAATTTTGTCTTCAATGTGATTGTCTCTACTTCCAAATATTATACTTGTTTAATGAAGAAAAATTCTACATGTGTGTGCTTCTGTGTGCATGCATATGCACATTTCTACTGTTCTTGTGTTTCTTCAATTCCTTCTATTTTTTACTAAAGTTTTCACCTCATTCCTCTATGAGCTATATTTCAGTGGGACTATGTTTTGCATCTTGTGACTGAACTTCCTTTGTTGGCCTGTTGGACTCTACGGTAAGTTGAATAATGTCCTCCAAAGATGTTCACATCCTAATCCCAGGAATCTGTGAATATGTTGCCTTACATGGCAAAAGACACTTTGCATATGTGATTAAGTTCAACATCCTGGATCATCTGAGTATGCTTGATGATTATCAAAGTTCTCATATGAAGGATGCAGGAGGAGGTAGTCAGCGATGATGATGTGACAACAGAAGTGGAGGGAGAGAAGGTTGTCTGAGGACAGAGGCAAAGGGGTTGCGCTGGAAGGGATAGAGGGAGAGAAAGAAAGAGAGAGAGAGACTAGGGGGTGCCCCATGGCTAGCTTTGAAAATGAAGGAGGGTGCCATGAGTCAAAAAATGCAGGTGGCATCAAGAAGTTGGAAAGAACAAGGAAACAGATTCTCCCCTAGAGGCTTCAGAAGTGTAGTTCTGCTCTCTTCTTGGTTTTAGCCCTATAAAACCCATTTCAGACTTCTAAGTTTTAGAACTGTATAATGATAACATTGGGTTGTTTTATCATATAATTCATGGTAATTTGTTCCAGAAGCCAAAGGAAACTGATACACACCCTTTTAAACATGCAGCAATTTCCTTTTTTTCTCAAGGCACTGGGCTCAGGTGTGGAATTGTTTTTACATTGAAGGTCAGCAGTCACAAAGGTAAAAAAAAGAGTGATGTGAAGTAGGTAAGACATCAGTCCATGTTGGGGACAATGAAGGAAGTGGTTCTGCATGTGCCCTCTGTATATATTCAGTCTCAAATGAATACAGTAACCTGTCCATGATTCCACTATTTTTTATTCTCTTGATATTAGGAGAAGCTCAGCTTGCTAACATGGGGCCAATACTGATCTTCCCTGTGGAGTTTCAAAAGTCTCTGCTGTATAAACCCGGCCAAGAATCTGCAAATTATTAGTTGTTGAACTTGGTCTTTGATTCAGTTCTTTACATGTTTGCTCAACTGTCAGGAAGCTGGTTTTCTCCTGGGATTCCAATAATATTCCAGACCTAATTTCAGAGGGTTATGCATTACTTGTAGCAGCTCAGAGGAAGCAAACGACTTGGAATTGGGATTAGAAGAGAAGCAATATCTGTTTTTGGTAGAAAAGCAAATTATAATATTGATATAATGATAAAGTAATAATTAAAATGAGGAAATAATAGGATGTGAATAGAAAGTCAGATCAATTTAACCAACTAGAAATCCAGAAGCAGGCAAAATTTATAAGAGAATTTAAGGGACACTTCAAACTAGTGGGGGCTAAAAATAAGTTTGATCCATAATGCCACCTCATACCATAAAAACTAAATATTTGAATATATAAAAGAAATGAATCTTATAAAAGAAATGAATTTTACAAAAGGTGACAGAAAATTTGGGAAAATTATATAAAATGTTAGGGTAAAGAAAGTTTTTCTATGTGTAATACAGTATTCAAAGGCCAGAAAAGATAACGGTGATAAGTTTGACTATTTTTTTAATAAGAAACACATAAAGCAAAAAACTCACCATAATCCAGGTCTAATATAGAAAGGGCTTCCACACATTATTAAAGAGAAATACTAACAGTATAACCAAAAAATAACAATGGATATGAAATGACAGCTCACAATATGAGCAAATGAACTTTAAATGATGAAAGTATACGTCCAAAGGATTATAAATCGTTCTTTTAGGAGGACACATGCACACGAATGTTCAATGCAGCACTATTTACAATAGCAAAGACTTGGAACCAACCCAAATGCCCATTAATGATAGACTGGACAGAGAAAATGTGACACATATACATGGTGGAATACTATGCAGCCGTTAAAAACGATGAGTTTGTGTCCTTGGTAGGGACATGGATGAACCTGGAAACCATCATTCTCAGCAAACTGACACAAGAACAGAAAATCAAACACCGCACATTCTCACTCATAGGGGGTTGTCGAATAATGAGAACACATGGACACAGGGAGGGGAGCATCACACACCGGGGTCTGTCAGGGGGGAAACTAGGGGAGGGATACAGGGGAGTGGGGAGTTGGGGAGGGATGACATGGGGAGAAATGCCAGATATAGGTGATGGGGAGGAAGGCAGAAAACCACATTGCCATGTATGTACATATGCAACAATCTTGCATGTTCTTCACATGTATCCCAAAACCTAAAACACAATAAAATATATATATGTATTAAATTAATTAAACAAATAAATAAATGATGAAAGATGACCAAGCTAATGCTAATAAATTAAATTAATATTAAATTATAACAAATATCCTTTCTACCTTTTAGATTGTCATATTAAATTATAACAATATCCTTTTTACCTATTAGATTGTCAATTATTTTTAGAATTTGGTAATGTCTGTTTTGGCTATTGTATGTAACATAGTCATCCTCAGCATTTTTGATGGGTTTCTAAATGTGTGATACTAATATATAGGAAGTTAAGATTTGTCTTTGTATTTACAATGTTGAAAACATTTCATAACATAGTACAAGCACAATTATGCTTAAATAATGAACAAATTTAACTAGAAATTATCTTGCTGAGAATATTTACTATCCTTTATTTACTAAGGGAGAAACTATTATACACTTACAGAAAGATAGTGAACAATTGAAACAATAGCTATGCCAATTAACTCCTAATCAAAAATTTAATTAATTATACACAGCTATTCTGGTGAATTATAGCTAATCAAAACATTACTGTATGTACCCTTTTGTTCTGAGAAAGATCAGATCAAATTACCTCAATGCAAAATACATTTTTTGTAATTCTTCATTATTCTGACAAAGTAATTTTGTTTTCTTCAATGTAGACATTTTCTTCTGCTAGGCATGCATTTCCAGAATTGTATAGATAGTCACACCCATGATCAGGAAGGCATATCAACCAACAAATAGATTGTAAACAATAAAGTGTAGACAGAATACTACAAATTTATTAGAAACAATAATTATTTATTTACTTGAAGAAAGTCTTCTCCTTTCATGATTATCATTGAAACTCCAGGAAATTATACCAACAAATAATATCTGAAATTCCCAAGTATTTAAAAATTCAATATATTGGCACATCTGTAGAACAGAATTTCAATCAATATTACAGTACATTAATATGTATGATTAAATGTTGTTAGATAAATTTTCATGAGCTGAGCATATAAAAAGAATCAAGTAAAAACTTAAATTCTTGCACTATCAAGTGGATGTACTTCAATAATAAAAATTTTTAAAGCATAATTTACTTTCCAAATGTTTCTCTTCACTGAGAACAGTAGTTTCAATTAAAATTCTGAATATATATTGACCTTGATCTTTGATTCAGTTCTCTACATGTTTGCCCAACTGTCAGGAGAAGTTGCCTATAAAAAACAATAAGTAAAGATTGTGAATTTCTACAATTTTAACATACTTGTAAAAATATCTTCCCAATGTAAAGTTCAATCTTAAATTTTATATATATATATATGCATATTAATGGAAAATCCTGGACATTCAGATGTAATTAAAATTAGTTGAAGGAATTATAGACTATTTTGTTTCTAATTCACTGAAAGTAAAAATAACAATAGTGGTATGAAGGCATTTATTTATTTTATGGTAGATATGCTCTTATGAAAATTAGTTAGAGAATATATGGCATATTAAGATTTCTTTCTAAATATGATAGTAATAACAGAAAATGAATAAATGAATCGTCTGTCTTAATGCATCCAGTTGATAGGCAAACACCTGCATTAAATGCAAAGCACTTCTGTCATTGATATGCTTATCATTTTCTCCTGAATGACCTTGAAGCTTAATGAAATTCACATGAAAGATTTTACTATGCGTGTTTAAAGAAAGCAGTTAAAAAGACTGAGATAGCTTTATAAAATTGAATTTCATTTTATTAAAAAATTCCTCTGTTCTCATTTATTGAGAAAGTAAACTGCTCCAATTCAAAAGCAGTTTACAAGCAACTTTCATGGTGTGTCTTTGTTGTCACATGGCAATGTCCCCTAGATTGACAAGTGGTGCAATGGTCTTTGAGGACTGATTTCTAAGGATGTTAAGAGCAGGAACTTCATTCTTTTAAAATACTTTCTTAAATACATGCTTCAAAACAAAGTCAACCATTGAACCGACTATTTAAGAAAGAAGGTCTCAGTGTTGACAATGGGAAACACTACAAAGAACATTAATCTAGCTTCTTGTTTACATTTGACAAAAGTAGAGGTACACTGTTGTAGAATGATGTGAAAAGCCTGGGCTCTGTTCAGCAAGGTAAATCTACATAAAGTCACTAGTGACTAAGATGAAAGGAATCTTTAGAGTGCCATATGCTGACGTTTAGAAAATTTAAATGGCATGTATTAAATCTATTAATATCAGAAACTTTCCATGAGCTTTTAGAACATTTACAGACTTCTCTATATATAACATAAACATGAGTTCTTTGGGTTAGTAAAAGCTTTAGGCATAACAATATGCATAAGATGGGTTTCACTGACTTTGCAGCCTCTTTGCCCTCACCCTCAGGCAACTCTCCTGGGGCACCATTTCCAGTTATAATTCTCATCAAAAGATGAGGCCACTTTCTTTCCAAGAAGAATAAGCGTATTTATTCAGAAAAGAAAGCTGCAAGTGTAGACCTGAATTTAGCTCTTTATCTTCTCCTAAAAATACAGAAAATGCAAACAAAGGGAACTGTGAACTTACATTAATCAGGTGCTATTTATTGCACAACACAGAACATCTCTAGAATCATTTTATATGATTTATCTACTTGTGATACTAGAAGTGTTAGAATCCACAGGACTTCTTATGTTTCAGGATGCATAGTGTAGAAAATGCACACAGTATTGCTGTGCTTAGCCATATTGGAGCCTGAGGCAAAAACAAATCAGTAATACTGATCTATCTATATTTAAAATTTTGATGTTTTGTTCATCATGGTTTTGGAATCAATTCTTGTTTTCAAAAATGTACTGCATTAAAAATAGATTAAATGGCATGACATCAAAATAAAAACTTTTGTGCATCAAAGAACACTAATAATACAGTGAAACAGCAACCATAAAATGGAAGAAAATATTCAAAAATCATATATCTGATAAAGGGTTAATATCCATAATATATTTTAAAACTCCTACATCACAAAAAACAAACCAAACAATCCAATTAAAACATGGACCAAGGAACTGAATAGACATTTCTCCAAAGTGGATATCCAAATGGCCAATAAAAGCATGAGAGGATGCTCAGCAGTAATCATTAGGGACATGCAAATTAAAATCACAATGAGATACCACTTCATACCCATTCGAATGGCTAAAATCAAACAGAAAATAACAAATAATGCTGAGAATGTAGAGAAACTGGAACACTTGTGCCCTGCTAGTGGGAAAGTAAAGTGGTGCAGCCTCTATAGAAAACAGTATGATGCTTCCTCAAAAATTAAACAGAATTACCATATGATCCAGCAACTGCCCTTTGGGTTTATACCCAAAAATACTGAAAACAGGAACTTGAACAAATATTTGTACACTCAAGTTCATAGCAGCATTATTCACAATAGCCAAAACATGGAAGCCATCCAAGTGTCCATCAATGGGTAAATGGACAAACAAAATGTGGTATATACATCCGAGGAATTATTCAGCCTTAGGAAAAAAAAAAGGAAATTCTAATGCGTGCTACAGCATGGATGAAACTTGAAGATATTTTACCAAGTGAAAAAAGCTAGTCACAAAATGACACTGTATGATTATACTTATAGGAGTTTCCTAGAGTAGTTAAATTCATAGATACAGTGGAATGGTGGGTGTTGGGGGCTAGGAGAAGGAATGAATGGGGGCAAATTGTTTAAACTATACATAGTTTCAGTTTGGGAAGACGAAAATGTCTAGAGATGGACGGTGGTAATAGTTGCACAATAACATGAATTACTGAATGCCACTGAAGGGCACACTTAAAAATGGACAAAACAGTAATGTGTATGTTATGAATACTTTGAAAATATTGCACATAAATATTACTTAATTCAATTATTGGCACTACCTCTCCTTCAACTCACTTAAAGTTTGTGCCTGAGAGTGCTTTACTAACCTCACCCTTGCCCTGGCCCTGGATAATTTCTGTGGTTTGGGGGATCATAGATGCTATGATCTGAATGTTTGTCTCCCCCCACCCTCAAATTCATATGTTGAAACCTAATCCCCATTGCAGAGTCTTGAGACGATTAGGTCATGAGGCCAGAGTCCTCCTGAAAGAGATTAGTGCTTTTATAAAAGGGGGCTGAGGGAGCTTGTTTCTCCCTTGCACCCTGTCAGGATGCAGTGAAAAGGCACTGTCTAGGAAGAATTGGTCCTCACTGGATACTGAATCCACTGGTGTCTTGATCTGGGACTTCTCAGCCTCCAGAATGGTAAGAAATAATTTTCTTACATAATGGAGAGCACGTTGTTATTATAGCAGTCTAAGTGGGCTAAGACAGTAGAGTACAGCATAAAATAAAATATTCTTTTCTTCCTTTCCCCTTCTCCCCACCCTCAAACTCCTCGTGTTTGTTCTTTTGTAAGACAGATTAAAACATACTTCAGTTACTAGTTGAGAACCTTATGTTGTGCTATCATTTTAAGACTAAAATTTTGAAAGCTATGAAGGAGAGCTGAATAGAGAAATCAAACTACATAAAGAATTGAAATCTCATAAATGGATCCCTGTTACCTAGAGCACAACATAAGGTTAAGAGGATTCCATTTGTGAGATTTCAATTCTTTGTGGAGTTTTATTTCTCTATTCAGCTCTCCTTCATAGCTTTCAAAATTTTAGTCTTAAAATTATTTTAGTAGAAATACATATTAAAAGTAATTTTTTGAAAGATTGTCTCAAAAGCTTTGAGAAATTTCACTTTTAAAAAAGACATTGGTTAGCTCTTGGCATGATTAATGTTAGCATATTTGATCCCTCTATCAACAAAGGAGAACATTTTAAAACTGGCTCTATTTTTTTGCTAAATAAAATAAAATATCATCACATATAAGGGGGAAATAATGTTCAAACAATATTTTGATAAATATTTTATGTAAAATGCATATGAGGAGCTCCATATCAAAAAGAGAAAATAAAAATTAACTAATGTTTCAAAGTATATACTTCCTTCATTTTATGTTTGACTATTCATGAATTTCTGAGTGCGTAAACTGCATTTGAGAGTATAGGACTTTTTCGGTACCCTCAGTGAAAATAATACCACTAACTCCCTGAATTGTAAAATCAAGACGATCTCAAAGACAAATTAGTCCCAACTATAACATTCACACTAATCCAATTTTTAAATGCAGCTATCAAAAAACAAGTTGCAATTTATACAGCACAAAGTTTCTCTTCTTACTTTGACAGTATCTTCATAGACCATAGATCTTCGAAAAACACCAAGGGTTTTCTTAATAATAGTGAAGAAATAATCAACTTGGGTAAAATTAAGTAGTTTGTCTTTTTTTTATCCTACCATATCCCAATTACCTAGCATTCCACTGTCCAGAATACAGCCTGCCTGAATTGTATTGATTTTTCTTTCCTATATTCATTTAACAAGTGTATAGTTTTGACAACTACTGTGTGTCAGGCACTGCCCTGAATGCTGAAGATACAATCAAAAATCCCCTCATGGAAATATTCCAGTGCCAGAGAAAATATATCCATTAAATACAATATCTCAGATCTATGGAATTATAACTTGTTTGGTATAATTTATTGGAAAACTCTGTCATGAAAATGAATATAGAGGCTCAGAACCAATCAAGGAAGTGTTTGTTATCTTAGCATATGGCTTTACCTGGAGCTTGGAGATGAGGAAGCTTTAGCTTAGGTGCATGATGGAGGAAATCCATGTGGTCCAAGAACAGGGAACAGGATTTGCAAGCGTCCTGCACTGGAAAGAAGGAAAAAAGAAAGAATCAAATGAGGCCTCTTTGTGGGATAGGAAGGAAGAGATTAGTGACAGTGAAGCTAGAGCATCCAGACACATTGACCTGTTAGGATGACTATATTCAAGAGCTCATATCCTCGGGCTTAAGGACAGTCACACTTGGCACACAGATTCTATTTGTCTTCACACAGACAAAGGGAAATGGTGCTGTTCCTCTGGCAAATTAACTTTCTCATTGCCCAGAATTTCTATAACCTTAAATTCCCTAGCAGCTAATCTACTGCCCTTCTTTCTCCCTGACTTGAGATAATTGAAGAGCTTGTCCAAAGGCTTCCTGTCTTTGCTTCAGTGTCCTGAATGCGTATACTGAATATGTCAAATATAGAAAAAAAAAAAAAAGCTGAGATGAGGGTGGTGGTGGAGAACATATGAAGAATAGGAACCTTTATTTTCAACTCTGACAATTGAAGTGAGCATAGGAGAGTTAGAAAATCTATGTTTCTTAAAGTGCAAATAAAGTATCAAAAATGAGTTTATTGTGTCAGGGATTTTTTTTAGATTAACCATAAATGCTGAAGAATTTGAAAAGCAAGAGATGAAACACATTACGGATCAAGAACATCTTTTTAAGTGTTTTTCTTGGTAGTCATTTTCTCACATGCAAATGGTTCAGTATTAACCCTAAGTATTCACAATTGCCATACTTACATATTTTTTACCACCAGGGACAAATAATACAATTTTAAATGCTGAAGAATTTGAGAAGCAAGAGATGAAACACATTACAGATCAAGAACATCTTTTTAAGTGTTTTTCTTGGTAGTCATTTTCTAACATGCAAATGGTTCAGTATTAACCCTAAGTATTCACAATTGCCATGCTTACATATTTTTTATCACCAGGGACAAATAATACAATCTTTTTTTTTATTTTGAGCTTCAGTTTCCATATCTGAAACCTAGATGATTACACAATGCAGTGCCTTTGGTTAGATGTTGATAATATGTCTGCATACAAATACATATGTACACACACACACAAATAAATAGATCACTGGTTGCAAATTACAAGTAGGGATGCTAGACAAGATGGAGTTATGTGACTTGTCAACGTGCATTCATAAATTTAAAAAAATTGAACTAAAATTTTTATACCATATAAATCATGACTTAGTGTATTTTTTATGAAAAAGTGGGAAAAGTGAAGTTCTTGATTGTGGAAGTGAGAATTATTGGTTTGGTTTCACCCTCTTGTAGTTCTATCAGTGGTAACACAAGCAACCCAACTGTTAGGCAAATTTTCACAAATTCAGGATATTAAGCAAGGTTTAAGAGGGATTTTCTGATGACTGTTGATGTTCTCAGCCAGAAATTAAGGGACTCTCATACTTTTCTTTCTATGTTTCCCATCTTCTTATCATGCTCCTTCTCTTCCACCCACCACTGCACCTACTTTCTCTTATGGTCACATCTTTCATCCCTTTTTCCCCTTTGTAACCTTTCTAGGTCCTTTTATGTTCTATCCCTCTGGTAAGAAATTAAATAATTTTTTTTCTTTTTGAGACAGAATCTCCCTCTGTCGCCAGGCTGGAGTGCAGAGGCAATCTCTGCTCACTGCAACCTCTGCCTCCCACGTTCAAGCCATTCTCCTGCCTCAGCCTCAGGAGTAATTGGGATTACAGGTGCGTGCCACCACACCCAGCTAATTTTTGTATTCTTAGTAGAGACGGGGTTTCACCATGTTGGCCAGGATGGTCTCCATCTCTTGACCTAGTGATCCACCTGCCTCAGTCTCCCAAAGTGCTGGGATTACAGGTGTGAGCCACCATGCCTCATCAGAAATTAAATAATATTTTTAAATAAATTCAATCAATTCAAAGCAGTTATACATTCTTGTATTCTACATAAAGATGGTAGTTTTTTGGTATTTCTAACAATTACCTCTTAAAACATTAAGTTATCCTTTACTATCTGTGTTTAATATAATTTTCCTTCTGATTCAGTGACCATTAACAAAGAAATAGGCTACCCACCTTCTTTATGTATTCACAATTTTAATTCACCCTGCACATATTTTTAAATTCCTGTGAATCAGGACTTAGGCTGTGGGTGCAAACATAAACACTATCCTTGAAACAAGTGATGTTTACAGATAATAGGCATTATATAATATTCACTTCTTTACTATGATGATGAAATCAATTCCTGGTTTCATCTTTTCTCCATCTAATGTCTGTGACTATGATGTTTGCTGCATCTAGAGTCAGCATCATTCTCAGCATCAAATGTGTGTTTCTCTAGTAAGAGTGAATACAGGCATCATAATGTGGATAGCAGCGCTGAGTGAACACTGCCAACTCTGAACACTGGAGAAGAGAAGCATATTGGGTGCAAGTGTATGGGGAAATGGGGAAAAGAGACAAGAACAGCTGCATTCCCTCAGAGAAATTTAGAAAAAGTATGTCATTTTAAGAGTTATTCAAACTATAGGGGTGGGATGGGGAACACCTGGGTGCACGTGTGTATGTATATATATGTATGCATATATGAGTTAGATACCTATGTATACATGTGTGTATGTATACATGTATATATGTGTGTTAGATACATATGTCTATGTGTGTGCCTGTATGTGTGTGTATACAGAAAAAGTGTATGTAAAACACGATCGAACCTATCAGTATCAGATAGGTATTTCACTATGTTAGAGGCGGGCTACCTCTGGAGTAGGCGACCATAATTCTGGAGAAATACATGTGTTGCCAGAGTTCTGGCTTTAAAATTCCATGTGGTTCTTTGAGATTTTGAGTAAAACTCTTACTACCTCACTGGCACAGATGCCATCAGAGACGGTCATATCTTCATGTCCACCACTCAGCTAACCAGTAAGGCACTTTACTGCCTTTTGGAGGTTTTCCGCGGACTCTTCCATTCAATAGGGTCTTAAATTCAATTTTGAGTGGCCGCTTTTCTCAGGAATAAGCCGGTATTTCCTGAGTACAGAAGGAGTTAAAGGTCCAGACATGGGATTTCCCTTTCCTTTCTTTGAAAATGGCAAGTGTACATTATGCTGGGGCAAGAGAACTACAATATGCTGAAAAGATATATATAGAGAGAGATATAGATATATTTATATATCTATATATATTTAAATATAAATATAAATATATCTATCTATATATCTATATCTATCTATCTATCTATCTATCTATCTATCTATCTATCTATATATATTTCTACCTACCATCTCCCATTTTCTCATCTCCTCTGTTCCCCGTCTGACCTCTGGGGGGCTTACTCGGGATGTCAAGGAAAATGCAAAGTATGTAAAACCAGCTTTTTAAGTAGTAGTATTTGTACACTTAACAGTGAATTTCTGAGAAAAGATCGAAAAGACTAAGGAATGCATATCCAATGGCTAAATTTCAGAGAAATTGTTCAAAGGTTTGGCTGGAAAGGAAAGCACAGTTTACATACTCATGCAGACTGTGACGGATCAGGGCAAGCACTCCGGTGCCACCGTGTTTCTGTATCTGTAGACCTTGTAATACAGTCCACGGCTGGTAAGATTTCGGGGGCAAAATGCTGAGGAAACGAACCCTGCTTCCAAATCCTAGGCGTGAGATTTACACTGCAGCCTTTGAGACGGGGCTTAGTTAACGGGTCGTGTGTATTTACGGAGATCTACTGTAGAATTAGTCTCTTCATTTTCCCCCTTTTTGTGACTGAAATCGTGAATTCCTAAAAACAAATAAATAGCAAACCAAAGGGAAGAAAAAAAAAAAGCTAAAACAGGTTTACCTAACGGGAAGCCTGGAAGGGCTGGCGTGGGAGCCGCCGCTCCGCCTCGGGTCTCTGCCCGGGCTCTTCCCCGCCTGCCCTCAGGTGACTGGGTGGGGGAGGGCGGCCGTTGTCAGGGCGCGTCTCCCGCAGGTTGGGGAGCCGGGTAGACCGTGACGGAAAGACGGTGGCAGCCGCGGTCAGCTGCCATTTGAAAGCTCATTTTGGGGGCGAATGGTAGCAGAGTCACTGCCGCCCTGGCTCTTGTGGGTGGGTCTGGAGTGTCACAGGAGCCCCAACCCGCGCCAGGGGGCCGGGGTCCGCTGACTCCCACTCTTTGCCCGGGAGAGCTGAGCCCGCCCCGCCCGGCAGTGGCGGCACCTTTCCCCGGAGTCAGGGCAGCGGCGGGCTGGAGAGTGGAGGAATCCTCACAGCGTGGCGCGGAAACCACCATTAACAAATGCAAACCCGCTTCTCCCGTGGCTAAACGGTGGCGGCGCGCCTCCGAGGGTCCCCGAGGGGCCGGGGAGAGCGCCGGGGGCAGCAGGAAAGGAAGTGGGTGGCGGTGGCTTGGAGGCGCCTGAGCCTTCTCGCCCGGGCTTGCCGAGCCAGCCTCGCCTCGCGCAGTTCCTCGGCCGCGGCGCGGGGTTCGCCCCGCTTCTCCCCGGCAGCAGCCAGTTGGCTGTCCCCGGCAAAGCACGATGCGGGCGGGCGGCGGCGTCCTCCCCTTGCCTCCTCACACTCCCTCGCCTCCTCACACTCCCTCATCTCCTCACACTCCCTCACCTCAGCAGAGGCGGCAGCCCGGGCGTCCCCGCCAGTCAGGCCCCGCGCCCCCGCACAGCGCCCCCTCCCGGTGCGCCCCGCCAGGTCCCGCCGCGCAGCCCCTCCGCTCTGCAGCTGAAGCGACCGCCACTGCGGGCTCCGCAGAGCCCAGAGGAGGAAGAGGAGGAGGAGGAGGAGGGGGAGCCGGGGAGGGAGGCGCGGGGAGGAGGGCTGGAGCCGGGAGGAGGAAATAAATAAATAAAACAATAACCTCCGCGCCAATAAGAGCGAGGGAGAGAGCAAGACGCGACCAGAGAGCCACCGGGGCCCGCTCGCGCGCCTCTGAGAGGCTGTCCGCGCGCGCACGTTTGTGCGTGAGTGTGGATTTGCCGGGACTGGAGCTGGAAAGTTCAAACTAAACGTGTTGCTCTCGCCGGGTGCCGAGGCCGCGGCGGAGGCTGCCCAACTTGCCTCGGCCAAGTGAGTGGCGTTGCCCAGAGCCCGTGGCGAGGCGGCAGCCGCTCGGCTCTGCGCCCGGGCGCGGCGGCGGCGACGACTCCGCTCGCCCCGGGAGGGAGCCCGCGGCCAGGGCTGGACGCTCGCCCGGCCACCTCCACCGACTCTCTCCTCAGCCTCCGCGCCTGGCACCGCAGCAAGGTACGTGGCGCTTCCCGGCGCGGCTTCTCCCCAAGCACACCCCGCGCGGATTTTGGGCTGCCTAGATTCTTCCCCTTCCCAGAGTGGTCATCATTTGTCAAACTTTACCTCCACCTCGCACATGCCCGCGGCCGCCGCAGCCGCCCTCCCTGGCAGCGTGGACTCCGCTCGCTGACAGGAACCGAGAGGGGGGTGGGGGGGTGGGGGGAGGATCCGTTGGCAGCGGTGGTTCCAGCCTGGATTAAGATCGCATTTCGGAATAACTCGCAGGTCTTACCTTCTGGGGGTGTCCTTCATGATGATGTTCCGTGGGATGCTGGTGATGGTTTTTTCCTTGCTCCTTCTGCACGGAAGGACGTACAAGTTTGCAGGAAAAGGTACATGAATAGCAGGTGAAGTTTGCAGCCACTTGACTCCAAGAGAGGAGTAACCCTTTCTTTGCAGTAGCAGCTCTGGGTTTGAAGCAGCGGCGGCGGCGGCGGCAGCGGTGACAGTGGCGACAGCGGCCTGGCCAGGGGCGGCAGCTGCACGTTGTCCCGTCTGTGACTGGGAGAAGGAGGAAAAGTGGGGCTACCTTGTTGGAGAGCGCAACTCGGGAGCCGCCTGCAAAGACGCTGCGGGGGAAAATTCTAAGGGCTCCCTGATTCTTGGTAAATCGTGTTTGGAGAGGCATGATTTCCTTTTGTGATATTTATGTGCTTAATGACAGACTTGCTTAAAAATCTCTTTAAAACTTTTATGCATGTGATTTCCATTTCTAGATTAGGTGAACGACTCTAAAACCTCTCAGATAAATGCCCAAATCAGTAAGATTGGAGCGGTTTGCAAACCTGCCATGAATTGCCCAGTGGCTTCTTCTTTGTAATAGATCACCTACTAGGAAACGTATTTTCCGTGCCATACTATTTTAGTAATGGTTATAGGTTCATTCTTCTTCTTCTCTTTTTTTTTTTTTTGATTACGACGAAGTAGGAAGTTTTAGTGAAACAAAAATTTAAAAGTCATAGTAAGTTTCCAAGCAACGTGCTTGAGCCTTTTGAAGCCACCTGCTGAATTAGTTCATGCTACTTTTCAGAGGTTACCACTTTGGTACAGGAGATGTAGTCATATCCAGCAGATGGAGCAGTGGAAAACTATACTAGAACCTGCATAACACTTATTTATACTTATCTAATCACAATGAGGCCAAAAAAAAAATGTGTATGGAGCTCACTTCAGGGGAGGCACTGGTTTTACTGTCATATTTGGAAAAAAATTTGTGTCAGCTGAAATATGTCTGGAGTATATCTGTAGAAACTTCAATTCTTCAAGCTTCTTTTTCATTCATAAAGCATTTAAAAATAGTTTTGTGCATATTAGAATACAATATGATTCATTCATGTCAGAAATGTCAACTGGTCCTTTGGTTATATATTGTGGTGACTCACAACATCATGAAAAACAATGCATTCTGCCGTAAAAGAGGTCTAATTATTGTGTTATAGTTTAAAAGAGTATAAATCTTGCATTTGGAAGTAATCAAACATCATTTTGAATGCCTTTTAGTATTCTGAATGCAACTGAATTTGTGTTTTGCAAAGTTAAGATAGCTACTTATTTCTTCAAATAATGTGCTGCAGCTTAAATTGAAGGGAAAAAGTTAATTAAACTTTTTAGTCATCCTTGTGAATTGATGTTCCTTCTTCCCCAAAATATCATGAAATTTAGATCTGGTGTGATCTGTTCACATTCATTTTACCTTCAGATACAAAGGAAAAGCCACTTTCAAAAATCCTTACGTTGATATGTTATGGGTAACAATCATAACATGAAGAGAGAATCTGTCTTCCTATATACATTTTAAAACTTTTCAATCAATCATGCATATGAAAAAATAGCTTTAAAGTGAACAGAGACAAATGGGCTGCCCATTTTACAGAGTGGCAAAGCCTTAAGCACCTGGTTTCTTACATTGTTTCAGGAAAGAACTGTTTCTTGAATCTAATCTGTTCATCTCCCATGTCTTGCTCCTTTCATTGTGTTTTGTCATAGATTTTACGTGGCAGAGAACTGAGCTTAACTAGTCTGAAAAAACATGCTATTAGGTCTTACTTTGATGTCATTATTTAGCAATTTAAAAGTTACAGTCATACAGCAAACATTTTAAGGAATTTAGAGACATACACGATACCATTGAAAAATGTAGCACTGGCAATCATTTGAATTAAACTTGCTTTACACTGAGGGCACATGTTTATAAAATATAAGTGACTGTTTTCTAAATCTTCAGATAATGTCTGTAGCAAAGTACTTACTTTTGCATTCTGAAACTATATTTCTTTCACATTCGCATTATATCCAAGAAGGCTTAGAACTCCCAGTGTTATAAAATAGTATAACTACCTTTCTAAAGAAACTGATTTTATCCTGCCTGTTGCCACACAGATTAAATGATTATAGATTTTTCTAAATTTATTCCAGTCTAAACATATGCCCCTCTACACGAGCAAGAACAAAAGGGTTTCAATGTAAGATGCTGAAAGTTTTATGCCATATTTAAATGTTTAAAAATATGAAAACCAAACATTTACTAATGTATTATTCCTATTAAATGTGTTGAATTCCTCTAATATAACTCTTATTGACAGTTAAAAATCAGCCAGTTACAGCAGCGTTAATGTGGTAAAATAGGTTAGAAGTAGGCATATTATGGTCATTGCTCAGATGATATATATCTTCAGAGAAAACCAGGTGCCTTGTAAGTTTTTCTGTAAGCTCAATATAAATGAAATGTTGATAAGATTTATACAATTTTGACAAAACTTTCACATATATATTTCTATATATTTTGAAATTTTAAAAATGTAATCACTAAATACTCTTCATATGGTACTGAGATTCTTCAATTAACTTTATTGGGCTGGTAGAATCATATAATACACTACTGAGGTTGAGTTCAAGTTTATGGAGGGAAATATTGGATACATACATACATACGTATATAAATACACACATGGATAATCAGTTTTCACTGGAAATCTTGGTAATGGGAATGGCGATGTACATACTGAAGAATTTTGGAAAATAGTTTAATCATTAACTTTAAATTCTCATTTTAAAAATGTGATCAAAAATAGATATCTGTTAAATAGAGGATCTGTATTTAACCTAAGCCTCATGATAGTAGTTGAAGCTTGGCATTCACCAAGTGTTTGCACTTGTTATTATAGTGATTTTAATGCACTTACTGCATTATTTGTATTTTCATTCCATCTCCTTAGGACTTTGTTCTATTACAGCTCTATAAGGTAGTTTTCTTCCAGCACCATAAAAATGTGGCCACTGGGTTTAGACTTAAATATAAAACTGCAATTAAATTTGCACCAACCTAGTATTTCAACTGAATCAAGCTTTTAAAACACATGTACAGGGATTGAGACATTATGAAGAAGGAGAGATTTTGGGTTTTTCTCCATTAAGTTATCTTCTAGGAGTTAACATGGGTTTATCCATCAGTGAAGATCAATCAAAAGATGAAACCTTTTGTTTCTTAATTTCCATCTTGTCACCTGCCTGTTTCGTTTCTCCTATAATGTAAAGTATGATTGAGAATGACTTTCACTTATAACTTATAGAAAAGGCATACATATTTGAAGCTTGGGTGATTTCTTGGGAGGCACCATTAGTTCTAATAAGAAGAAAAAGTTTTTAGCACCATATATAAGGAAAAAAATCATAGTATAAAAAATTATTCTAGATGAGTACAGCAGTTAAAAATGTATCTTGGAGTATAAATTTTAGCAGAAATGATGAGGATGCAAGATTTATTCCCAATAATATTTTTAACTCTGAGTATTACTCTAATTTAACTTTTATATGTTAATACTATATTGGGTGCAAATACCTTTACCTTCAACTCTTTTTAATTACCATTTCTTTGCATAAAAATATATAGAATATATCCTAATAACATATGTGTATTATGATTGTTTTATAGCATATGTTATATGATATGTATCTCATAAAACATATTTTTAACATGAGTAGTTTTGCTCATACAATATTCAGGGATAGCTTTTAATTCACTGATTATTCCAAATTCTTTTGAAGCCCCAGAATCTCCAGATGATTTTCTCTAGGTTACTGTACAGGATACCAGTTCTGCCATATAGCTTTAGAGATATTTAGCCATAGAAATATAATCAGGTAAGCTGCCCTACAATTCACCTAATTACCATGAAACTTGTGATAATTTCTAAACACAATATGTTCTATAAACTGTTTATATTGTGACTAAGGGATTAAAACCATGGAACAAGACAAATATAGTCATTCTTTATAGTAGTCAAAAACTATCTTCCATGTTTTAAAGGACCTATATTTAGAACTTATTATGGAAAAAGGTGGATGGATCAAAAGTGGATATCAAGTGAGTGAAAAATTATTTACTAGAATCACATTTACTAAGTATTATAATAAGCATACCTTTCTAATTATTATTTTTCAAAGATAGAAGATTAGAGAGGCTTAATTAAAAGTAAATGATGTTATTAAAATAAGACAGTTGTCCAACTAGTATTTTCCTTCTTATAGGAATATGTTTCATGATTTTGATTATTTCACAGCACACCTAACGAAGAGAATTATACTGTGTTTTCCAAATGAATATTTCAAAGGTTTTAAAATGTATGATCAATTACGATTATCAGAACTTTGTGCCTAAACTAAAGGCAACTGACAGATATAATCCTGTTGGCAAATTGAAAGGCTGATTAATGGTGGGGCAAAATGTTTAAATTGATGTTACCTCATATATATCCCCAAATCAGTATTTTGACTACTTTGCTATACTTTTATTAAGAATATAAATTATATTAGATACTTATTCGACTTTCCATGCTTGAAGTACAGTATGTTCAAGAAGTTGCTTTAGTAATAAATATTGATAATTATTGTATGACAGGGATCTTTGCTGGTAACATTAGATTTAGAGCATTATTATGCAAAACAAACAATAAAAAATATCTGCTCTGGGTCTGTAGAATTTACTAAATTAGTAACCATGGTCATGTGAGAACAAATAGTATCCATATGTCAGCCTCGATTATGTGACAGAGGGAGAAAAGCAAAGAGACACTTTTCTATGAATGTCTTCCCTCCAGTTTATACCACCAATTTTCTAAATAAACTCGATTTTAACACCTGAAACTGGGCACTTTTAATGAGAACTAATCACAGTCACAAATACCTGTGTATTAATGGATTACATCAATACTTAACATTTTTTTCATCTTACAGCTCAATCCATCATTCATTAAGTAGAAAGATTTATTCATATTACCTTTTTAAAAGTACTTCAGCAGTTATATAGTAGACCGATTTTTAATAGTTGTCTATTAAAACTAAGAATAAATTTTTTATGTAGTTTTTAGGATTATTTGGAAGATAAATATTTATAGGTTTAAATTTTGAGTATATATAAAATTAACAACAAGATTAAATAATCCCATATTTCAGCCAGTATGACAATTAAAATGATAAGTTGGCTTTTTTGTGTACAGGTGTGTGTGTTTTAATTTTCTGCATTAATTAATATGTACTATCAGTGGAACAGAATATTCTGAGAGGATAATGGTATCTTGTTGAACATAGATTTAAAGGTTAAGCAATTATTATTGAAAAATAAACATGCTAATTTACCCTCCATCTATAAGCTTTTTTCCTGAAGTGTATTCACCTAAATTTAAACAGCATCTATAATACTAATACAAATTTTTAAAACCATAAATGTCAAATTAAGTGTTCAGTAAATATTAGGATCTATCTTTGATCTCTTCTTATCAAATAAAAATCAGTACACTGATATCTTTCTTTTAATAACAAATAGGTACAAGATAGTCTAAGAAGTTAACAACCAGAAAATATTTGTTTTGTGATGGGATGTTCATAATTTCTTTTTCTCATTGTCTTGCAGATTTAGTTATTTTAATTTCATGTATCATATAACAATTCCTTATGCAAAATAAATGGGTTTTGTGGTAAAATTAAATGCATTAAAGTGTCTTGAATTCTTAAGTATGTTGCCTATAGATTTGAGTTTCAAAAATATTAAATTTATATTTTGCATGGGTCATTATTTATATTGTAGGTTTTTCCCCAAATACAGGTCCTCTTATATTATCATTGTGAAGTTTTTTATTCATACTTTTCACATTAATAATTTTTCATACAGTTTAATTATTTTGCTTTTTATATTCAGAGCAGAGTTGACAATTTTGCAGTTATTGCTAACTTCATTTTGTTTTGATTTAAAAATATATTAAAGTCACATAAAGTATTAAGACTCATAATATATTTTTTTCTAAAATTATATGTGTGAGTCAAATTTGTTAGTCATTTCTTCAAAATTTTATTAGTAATTACAGGATCAAAACCTAAAATGTTAATTTTCTTATAATTAGGGGTCAGTGATTTTTTTTTTTTAACATTTACAGTGTGTTTACTTCTTTAAGAAATGTAATAGCATTTTGAACAGTGTTTCTTATTACTTGTGAACCTTAGGCATATTAAAATTTTGCCTTTAAAAGAATTCACAGGGATTAATTTGAACAAAGAAAGCAAAAATTTAATGGTTATATCATAAACATAAAATTAAATTTCAAGAAACAAAAATTTTGTAATAATGCACATTATATAACAGTTAGAAATCTCAGTATTTGTTTTCAGAAATTTTGACTAAAAAATAACCTTGAAATAGTAAAGTTAAAGAAATAATGTTAATAATAGTCTTAAATGTTTAAGTCCCTGTTACTGATTTTGGCAAAGTCTATGTCCAAATTGCTATGCCAGTAATACTCATATAGAATGGTTTATAAATTTTTTTAAAAAGTCATATTTCAGTCACTATTATTTTATACAATATTGGTAGTTCCAGTTTAGTCTATTTTAAAATGTGAAGTTACAGCACTTAAAAATTTTGGTTTTGATACATTTAAATTAAAAAGTGCATTGAATATGAATGAGATTATCTGCTTAATGTTCTACTTAATTTTTAAATATTGGATAATGTGATTAGGGGAAAATCTAGATTAAAAATGGAATTCTATGGTAAATTCTTTGAATTTTACTGTTTCTGGAGCGTGGTAATTTCAATTTAGTGAGTTTTCATTTTGAATCAGTGTGATTAGCAACTCTAGAATAAAATTAAAAAGAATTTGTAACACTTCCTATTTGCGTAGATTGGCTTTTCACAACTCCAGAGAAATTATAGAAAATTAATTTTTAAATTGTGTGCGAAGACCAACAACCGTAACAATAAGTGACAGTGGTTTCGCTCATTATGTGATATCATTTATAGAATTACAACTGACATACTAATTCAAAAATTAATTCTGACATTTTAAATAATATGTTGACAGAATTTTTGTAAAATGTTTTCTGTTTAGTAATTCAGAAGAGTTTAAAATGTGAATAATATACAAAACATTTTAGTAAATAATGTTTTATATACAATTAAGAAAAAAATATACTTCTAGGCAAAAGATAAAGCAAGTCACCTAAGAAATCTCTTCAGATTTCAAAAACTGGTCAAGAATTAATGGATCAGAAGGCACTCCATAATATAAGAACAAATCTATAGATTTGTGTGAAGAAAAATCACTTATCAAAAGTGATAGAATATATTCTCAAGGCAGCAGCTCAAATCATATTGACAGTCTTAACAATGCCTATGAGATAAATGTTTCTAATGAATCAGAATCTGAAGGGCAAAGTTTGGTAATAATCATACGGGTGCCCTCCAAGAAAGAAAGTAGTTGCTAGCTTTCTGAATACTTGATGCTACAGACCTGCATGGTCTGATGGCATTAGGAGTACATCATATAAATAAAATAATGTATTCTAATTCATGCTCACCAAACAACCTTCAGATAATCTGTTTACTCTTGTACATTTCTTGGAAGCAAGGTGTTTAGGGTGCTTCTGCAGGCAGCAGGCAAGGGCTCTACGCTCCTTTTTTTATTTTGATTACCAATTAATAAATTAAATAATAAATTTTACATTTCACTCTCTTGTGAATGTTAGTGTGAGTCATCATCCTCAAATCTAATTAGATCTGACACACTGACACATACTGTAAACCAAACCTGTAAGACCAAGGTTACCAAAATAGGACCACACCTAGATCTGTCCATCAGAGACCTCTGAGAGAAGCCCTCATGTCACTAAGGAGAACGTTTATTTTGAAGACTACAATGATAAAACATGGAAAACAGGAATATTTACTCTTTTGGTTTAATACTGTTTTTATTAAGATAGCATGAAATTAAATTAAATTAGTGAGGGAACAAAAAAGGAATAAAAATTTGGGGTAATAACATGGTCAGAAGGAAGATGCTTCAAAAATATTTATATTGTAAGATTTATTGGGGCTTTTAATTATTTTCCCTCACAGAACCAATATTCAATATTAAAACTATAGTCTTTATAATATTTGTTAAATGAAATTTTAAAGATCCATTTAGAAGAGAAGTCACATTTTAACGTTCATTATACATTCACTCTGTGTATCATTTTACAGTTTGCTTTTCTACTCTTCATGGTTTTAAAATATTTTTTTTGTTCATACATTTAGAACTAGTTCATTCATTATAACCGCTTTTCAGTATTCCATCATATGGTTATGATGAATCACAATTTCAGCATTTCTATTGTGACTTCTGAAATAGTTGTTAAGTGTAATAATGTATTAAAAAACAAACTGCAAATGCAAGATACAATATAAAACACAATTCTATAAGATAAATGTGAGTGACATTGTGGTATATATATTGTATGTATGTCAATGATGCTATGTTTATCATAAAATGTTGCCTAAAATTTTAAAAATTAAAATACCGAAGCCATTAAATGTCTTTCAAATACAACATTATTTTCATAGTCATATGTTATTTCATTCTATGGATCTAGCAGAAGTTATTTGACAATCTGTTATGGTTGGATATTTCAGTTTTTGTCAAACTGTTTCTAATATTAGAAAAAAAGCTGAATCAATAATTTGCTATTGTTCATATCTTTGTTGACATCCAAAAACATTTCTTTTCTTTTATTGCATTTTAGGTTTGGGGGTACATGTGAAGAACATGCAAGATTGTTGTTCTTAAGAAAAATTTTTAAAAGTTAAATTATTACATTAGAGTATGCCTGGATATATTTTATTTTTAATATAATTGAGATAACAATGGCTTTCATAAGCCTTTGCTTGAATAATTTGACCCTTTATAGTGTTGTGGCTGACTCTTAAGGGAACTGTTGCTTAAAAAAAATATTTCTGATATTCTAGTATTATAGATATAACACTGAATGCTGCCTAATCTGAGATTCAAAGCTGTTTGATGCTGGGTGCATTATTGAATATCTCTTAGCTCCAGTTTCCTCGCTTGAAAACCAAAGAATTTGTAATAATGCTTAGAGTACATTATTAACACTGATATTTTATCATTATAACTCTACTTCTGATTTTGGAACAAAACAAATAGTGTATAGGAATAAAAACAAGTTTGTATATTTTCATGATTTATCAGCATCAACTCACTCTCTGCCAATTAATTGTAAGGCTGTAAGATTTTCTTAGATCAATTTTCTTGCAGATAGATTTCATAAAATACCAATTATTTGAACTGATGTTCAAATTCTAATATATTTTTAGTTTTCCTCAGGTAAAGAATTTCATTGCTCTCTGCATAATATTTTTGAATATAGGCAAATAGTGTCACATATACCTACAGTTATTTCTCTGTTATTTAATTTTCACTGCTGAAATAATAGGTATGCACATATGTGTGTACATCTGTGTATATTAATTCTTGCACAAATTTAAACAGATTCTGTTAATGAATACCATAGGCCAATATTCCAATACACATCTTAAGTATGTTTAAATATATTCAAACATGTGTCACTGTTTTCTCATTTAGTTTTAAAAATATTTATTTACAATCACTTTAGTTTACAAGAAACAAACAAAATAAAGTTTTCTTTTTGTTTGGTTGTTTTTTCTTTTGTTTTGTTTCTGAGATAGAGTCAGGCTTTGTCACTCAGACTGGAGTGCAGTGGCTCGGTCTCGGCTCACTGCAACCTCTGCCTCTCGGGTTCAAGCGATTCTCCTGCCTCAGCCTCAGCCTCCCGAGTAACTGGGATTACAGGCGTGTGCCACCACAGCCAGCTAATTTTTGTAGTTTTAGTAGAGGTGGGGTTTCACCATGTTGACCAGGCTGGTCTGGAACTCCTAACCTCAGGTGATCTACCCACCTTGGCCTCCCAAAGTGTTGGGAGTACAGGCGTGAGCCACCATGGTGCCCAGCCAGTTTAGTTGTTTGTCTAAATAAATTTTACAGGTACTCCACACATCCCTATTGAATTAACTTATGAATTAGATTTGCCCATGTTCGTTGTTTTAAATCCAGTTATTTTGGCTCCCTAGGTGAATCTGGTTATCCCAGGCTAGATTATCAAAGATAACCTTTCTTCTTTCAGTGCCACTCTCTCTCCAGGTCTGTAAAAAATGCTCTTTCTAGAAGTTTTTGCTTTTAAAAGAATTTTTTATTTTCCTTTTATAGTTGTAGGCTTAAATTAGTAGAATAAAAACCTTCAACGTAGACTAGAAGATTGGCAGCAAACCTTTGGCTGAAAATTTCCTATCAGGGTGTAATAATTCTAATTATCTATATTCTCTTGTCAGCAAACAGTGAAAAGTCTCTAATATATACAGTAGAAGTTTCAGGAAGAATGGAGCAGTGTACTATGGAGAGTCTTAGGCAACAACATTTGTTGTTAAACTTTAGTCCTTTTTTCTGTTCTTTCTTCTTCCCCCCCCCCCCCAGTATTTTTCCCCCCTGAATACATGACCTTTCTTAACTGAAGAAACCTAGAGGCTAGGGGATAGCATAAATTCTAATTAGGCTAAAGTGATTTTAAGCGGTTTCCTTTGCATCTACTACCTGTTATTGACGACCACATTTAAAGAAAAATAAACAAAAAATGATAACAGGTTAGTTTGTAAATAAAATGGTCAAGATCTGTCAGGCTTTCTGATAATTTTCCTCTCAACAGGTGAAAATACTGTTTCTTTTAACCCCCCCGCTTCATTTTCTGGGACTGCATACATTTTGATTCCTTATCCCCACCCCAACAAGGAAATGATATGGTACTATTTATTAACAGTTATTTGTAAATGAGTTTTGGGCAATATGTTCTTTTTTCTATTTAAGTCTTTAAGTCTTTTACTAAGGCCATGTCTTCTGTCTGGGTCAGGAGCTCCCTTGGCTCAAAAGCCAACACTTGGCTGGCCCATACCTTCTACATATACTGTACCAGAAAATAGGTCAAGTCCTCCCCTTCTCTTCCTTTGATCGCCCTTACTATTAATTACTGTGGTTGCTCCTCTTACTTCTCCTGATTGAGATTTCACTTCCATCCCGGCATTTCACCCACAGCATTTTGTCCTTAAGATGATTAATCCACAGTTTCATTTTTAGTGAGCACCTAGGTAAATATGACCTGTGAGAATAACTCTATTTATCAGCACTAGACCTTAGGAGGAAACCAGCTATAAGTTATAGAATTAGGGAATTTGGGGCAGATTAAAACACAATGTTTGAGTTTGTGAGAGTCTTTCTAAATAATTTCTGTATGGAATGTAGGAAGCATTAAAAGATTCAGGATAAGGCCGGGTGCGGTGGCTCACGCCTGTAATCCCAGCACTTTGGATGGCGGAAGGCCAGCCGATCAAGAGGTCAGGAAATCAAAACCATCCTCGCTGACATAGTGAAACCCTGTCTCTACTAAAAATACAAAAATTAGCTGGGTGTGGTGGCACGTGCCTATAATCTCAGCTACTTGGGAGGCTGAAGCACTATAATTGCTTGAACCCGGGAGGCAGAATTTGCAGTGAGCAGAGATCGTTCCACTGCACTCCAGCCTGGCGACAGAGCAAGACTTGGTCTCAAAAAAAAAAAAAGAAAAAACCAGATTCAGGATATTGAGAAGTGGTAAACTTTGGTTTTGCAGATGCCAGAGAAATATAAGGTAAGATCGTCTAAAATAATTTGGTTTGGCCATATAAAATAATGAAATATAAATTTTATATTGTTATCTTTTTTCTTATCACCATGCACAGTAATAATTCACATATCATTACCTATATGTCACGTTAAATAAAACACTCCTTTATTTGTCAGTTACATTAAGCTTTTTTTGCCTCCTGTAGCATTGTTTGATCAACAGTACACTTTCACACATCATATGTCATTCAGTCTCTTAGGCTTATAGTGCTTCAGAGCCTGTTCAGAACTTTAAAAAAGGAAGTAGTTTGGCTCTAGACCCAGCCTGTCAGCCTAATTTTAACAGGCAAAATCATTTTCCCACAACCTAACATTTACGTATTTTTGACATTTTTCTTCAGGTGTTCACCCAGATTGCATTTACTTGTTTTTGTTAATTGGGAATTTAATCACAAGAAAGTCTTTATTATATCTTTGTGAGATGTGGAAGGAACAGTAACTGCTTTGACAGAGATCAAAGCACCGAAAAGAAGTTGTACTGACAGGGATAGTGGCTTTGTGAGTTCCCTTGGGCTGCTGTAACATATTATACAAACTGGGTGGCTTTAAAAACTAGAAAAGTATCCTCTCACAGTTCTGAAAGCCGGAAGTCCAAAATCAAGGTGCTGGCCGTTTGGTTCTTTGTGGAGCTTTGAGAGACATTCTGTTCTGTCCTTCCCTCCTAGCTTCTGGTGGTGGCCCTGAATCCTTCCTGTTCCTTGTGAGTGATGTCTGTACTCACATCACTCTAATCTCTGCCTCCATCTCCCTTTGACCTTTACTCCTATATTTTCTGATTTGTGCCCGTGTGGTTCAAACTTCTCTCTCCTTATACTTACCAAGACATAGGTCATTTGATTTACTGCTCACCTTGAATCCAAGATGATCTCATCTCAGAATCCTTAATTTCATCTGTAAAAATCATTTTTAACAATCAAATCACATTCATAAGTACTGGGGATGAGAATTTAGGCGTATCTTTTTGGGAGACGTTATTCAATCCACAAATGCGGAACAATGCTGGTAGAACTTAAAAGGTTAAGTTTGAACATGACATTTAGATGCGTCACCTGCAGAAGTTGTCTCGGTAGGTGACATAAAATATAAATATAATATTTGGCACAGTTGCTAAATCTTTGCTAGAAATAAGAGGTAATGGAGAAACCTGAGTTGCAAGGTGAATTTAATTCAAAAATGTACATACTAGTAAGAACTCAGCACAATTCAGATAATGTAGCATAAGACAAGGAATACCGAAAGATCACGAATAAATATTCCAGGGACAAGTTATGCCGGTGCTACCTCTGGTGAGATTTTTGAAGCTGTGGTCCATTCAGGGAGGGGCCTTCTATGAGCTATTCCTAATGTTAAGGATTTTTTTCCTTCAGTCAATTCTACATATTAAGTGAAAAGCAGAGACTCAGAAACCAAATTGAACTGACATAAAGTTGTTGGTTCACCAGATACTAATATTCTGAAATTGAATATGCTGCTTATTTTTTCTTTTGAACTTCAGTTGTCTCATCTGAAATGATGAATAAAAAGAAATCATTTTTAATTATTCTTGGGAAGAAAGGTAACTGCCCTCAGTGCTGTCTAAAAGAACTTTCTGTGATTCTGAGATTGTTCTCTACCTATGCTGTTCAAAACAGTAGCCACTAGCCATGTAGCTTGCACTTGGAATGTATCTAATTTTAATTAAGTTAAATTTAAATAACCTCTTATTGGCTCTTATATAGAACAGTGCAACTCTGGGACAGTTTATGGCATATGAAAAAGGTGCTCACTTTGTTTTCATTCTTGTCCCATTCTTTCTCAATTGATGCAGTTATTTAAATTGGGTGGGTAAGTGGGACCAGAAATTGGTATGTATGTCTTGAGTTTAGTGAATTTTAAATATTCTCTAGTTAGCAAAAAGCTTTTATTCTTTGCAGAACAATGTTGGAAACTAACATTAGTCATATATCCTTTGAAATCATAGCACTTTATAAAAGAAAATTGAATATATATTATTTCTTAGATTCCCCTTTTCACAGTTTAAAATATGAGAAACCAATTTGTTATACTCTGACTTGATTATCACTCCAGTTGCAGATTTCAAGGATACTGTTATGATAAAAAGTACACATTAATTCAAGACACATCTCACACTTCCCAATATGTGATTTATGGTTTAAAGTATTGCTCTTTTGCTGAATTTTTAATAACTTTAACTATTTTCATAGGTGTAGATTTTATTTAGATGCAAACACAAAATTTTATATATTTTCTTGGAAAGTAAGTGGAAATGAGGGAGAAGAGTTTTTGAATATGCTCTGAAATTCTCGCTATGAAACTTCAACAAAAAATATCTGTCTCTAGCTAATATCATCTTAATTTATTACATTAAATTAAAATATGTAACACAAAATGGCTAAATATACAGCAAAAAAGTGAGCAAAGCATGAAGAGTATTTGAGTTTAGCATACTTTATTTAATTTGTGAAAAACTAATAAACAAGAATTAAATTGTCACAAGAATGAATGGACTGATGTAACAAATATCATTCAAGAGATAGGCAAGCTCTGAACTACATAAGAAAGCAAAGTGTATGAACAAGCAAATTATGTATACTGTTTATGTTACCATATGCTTAGCCAAACACACACACACACACACACACACACACACACACACACACACACACAGAAAAGAAACTCAGTAAATTATGACAAATTTCTGATGATAGAGTAGTCTCCGGTATAAAAATAATGTAACAAATTGAGAAATAACAAATGCAAAAAGAAGAAACTGAAACTATAATTCCAGATTATTTCAAAAATAGCAGTAAAAATATGCTACCTGTGGAATCTATGATTGTACACAAACCATAATATAAAGAAACTTCATATTTTAAATATTTAACTACTAAATAAAATCAAAATAGATGAATTACTTAAAAATCTAAAAAATATCACCAAAAAAATTTCAGGCAATTAGAATGAATGATTTAGTACATATTAAAACATAAATTAATGAACTAGGAGGCAAAGCAGAATTTGAAAATAAATCCAGAAACCTGTTCCTTGATATCAATAAATAAAATACAGAACACTTACTTGATCAAAAATTATGAAATCAAATAGAATTGGAAATGACAGAAAGAAGATATGCATCAAATAGTATTTTAGGAGCTATAAATTAGAATTGTCTCTGTAAGTGAATAAAACTATAAGTTTTCTGGTAGGAAGATAGCTTTTGAGCTATCCTAAAAAATAAAAAGTACTATGGCTGACAAAATTTATTCTTTTTTTTTTTTTGAGATGAATTCTTGCTCTGTGGCCTAGGCTGGAGTGCAGTGGCATGATCTCGGCTCACTGCAACCTCTGCCTCTCAGGTTCAAGCAATTATCCTGTCTCAGTCTCTTGAGTAGCTGGGACTACAGGCACCTGCCACCATGCCCAGCTAATATATGTATTTTTAGTAGAGATGAGGTTTCACCATTTTGGTCAGGCTGGTCTCAAACTCCTGACCTCAGGTGATCCCCCCACCTCGACTTCCCAAAGTGATGGGATTACAGGCATGAGCCACTGCACCTGGCAGAAAAACATATTCTTGAATTTCTTCTATACTCAAGAAGCTTAGGCCATTTTATAGAGAAGGAAGAAAATTTTCTTAACAAACTATATAAATCAGTATGATCAATGGCAGTAAAATTGGAAAAATCTACATGACTATTAAAAAGGGCCTTTAGTGGCTGGTGCAGTTGCTCATGCCTGTAATCCTAGACCTAGTCATCAGAGGCCTAGATGGGTGGATCACAAGGTCAGGAGTTTGAGACCAGCCTGGCCAACATAGTGAAACTCTGTCTCTACTAAATATACAAAAATTAGCCGGGCATGGTGGCAAATGCCTATAGTCCCAGCTACTCAGGAATGTGAGGCAGAAAAATCTCTTGAACCCGGGAGGTGGAGGTTTCAGTGAGCAGAGATCATGCAACTGAACTTGAGCCTGGGCAGCAGAGCAAGACTCTGTCTCAACGACAACAAAACAAACAAACAAAAAAGGGGGCATTTAGGTGACTTTAATGTCTATTTTTAATAAAAATTTTATTTTCATATAATTATTAGGCAAAGGAATTAGAAAATAAGAAGAATTCAGAGGTATAAGAATTGGAAATAAGAATGCCACATTATTTATTTTTGAAAACCTTAAGTGACCAAAATATGTTCAGAAACAATTAGCATTCAGTACATCAGATGCTTACAAAACAAATTATTGATAATATTTATGATGCCAAAAATTTTTGGAACTATAAGGAAATCTAATAATTAAAAACTACAGCTAAAAACATAAAAAGTATAGATGCAAATTCAACAAGACCTGTACATTTCCTGGGTCAAAAAATGTTTAAACTGTGAAAAACAATAATACTTTAATGGAAGGATGTATCTTGATTGCAGAGTTGTCATTATAGGGGCTATCTTTTCAAAATGCTTGAGTGGAATTGTAGCTCTAGTCTTTACTGATTATTTGACCATTTATCAAGTTTTCTAAATATTCTGTACCTCGGTTTTCCTATCTACAAAATAATGACAATACTAAAAAATATCCCATTTACAGTGTTTTCCTGATGAATATAATGCATGATCTCAAGGTTTGGAAAATCATCTTACACATATTAAACATTTAGTTACCATTTGCTAATTATTTGACTATTTCTACTAATATTTCTACTGCTGCAGTAAGAAAGTTTAAAACATTAATGATATAAAATAACTAAAATTTAATTTAACCATTCAATGTAAATTCAAGAAAAATCCTATTAGGATTTTTGTCAAGTGATTTTAAAATACCTCTGAAAAAATATATAAAACAATGTATGAAAAACTATATAAAACAGTACTATCATGCAGTATTGGAAGAGGGTTTTCACCCTATTACATATTGAGATTCATTATAAAGTTATATTATTTAAGATAATAAGATGATGGAAAGAATAGCGGTCCAGAAATAAATATATCTATGTATATATAGAATGTTAATATGTGATAACAAAGGTTCTTAGCATTGGTGGAAAAACTACCTTAACAACTAAGGTAAATATTCTTATAAGGCACATAGATACAGGACTTCAGATAAGAAATACAAAGGATCAATAAATAAACACACAACTTTCCTAGTAACTGAAGAAATACAAATAAAACATAAATCTTGTATTTCTATTTTGCTGGGTGCTTAAAATATAGACATAACAATTTCTACACTTTTCATTGTTGAGGAATGTCTGTGTTCCACAGCCTCTGTGACTCCAGTTTAAGAAACAAAGGTGGGGCATGGATTTGGGGAAGGATATAGGTCAGAGACGGAGAGACAGTCAAGGATTATGAAAGCTTCAGGAGTTGTTTTGCAGTCATCACTTGTAATAAAGGTTAATAAAATGCTGATTGTCCAGTATGACACAGCAGTGTCAGAAGGCCATGATTTGCTTTTTGCTTATTGTAAAATCTGAAAATATTATGAAAATGCAATTGTATACTGTATGTAGGGAAATAGACACATGTACACTGTTGATCAGAGCCTAAAGGTATGCGGTCTTTCTACAGGGCAGTTTTACAGTATTGATCAAAACATAAAATCTGGATATTCTCTATTAATTTTCTTTATAAACATCTATTTTAATAAGAAAACTAATTGTGCAAAGATAAATGTGTATAGTCTTTTTAGAATTGTTTATACTACCCAGAGAAAAAAACAAAGGAAAATAACCTAAATGGAATGCCATGCTGCCATCAATAGATGCTGTAGATTTGTATTCACAGAAGTAAAAACCTCTGTGGAATGAATTGCAAAGTAAGTACACACACACACACACACACACACACACACACACATACACGCACAGACATATACATGTATATGTCCTCAGAGAGCGTTGCCATAAAGAATGTTCAGAAAAATGTTAACAGTAACAACTCCTCACCGGCCCCCTGTGTCCCCCGTGGTATTTTGAGTGATTTAATGATTTATTTTTACCTGCTTCACTGTGATGATTCTTAAAGAGTATGTGCTATTGTATTTTAATTAAATGACCAATACTTGCCTAATCTTTTAACCAGTTCTTCCTATTGATTAATGTGTTCAGAATCACTTCACTGTGTTCTCAATAGCTCTCAGGCTGTAGATATTTTGAATCAGACCAAAGGAAGGGAGTATTGCTTTTCAAAATTAGCATACCTGGAGGAAGAAAACTTTATGCAACCGGTTGACCCTGCGCCAAGGAAGAGTACATGGAGGGTGCAAGAGGTGCTCAAAAAGGAGGTAGAGGACAATCAATGTCAGAGAGTGGGCAGTTTTCCCTGGGATGTACCAGCAGTGGTTGTCATATATCGCAGGCAATCTCATAGACAGTTGCTCTCATATTAAACCTGGCTAATGCCAAATATAACAGATCAGTGTTACTTTGGAAAATATGTAATTGGCTTCTTGGTTGTCAAGCTCCTTTTGTCCTGTCTGAACTTAAATCCCCAGCCTCTGTTTAGTTAAAGCACAGTCTTTTCCATTGCATTTCCTCCTTAATGTCAGGTGTGTTGCTTCTGTAAAGAGACCATCAGGCAGGCTTTGTGTGGCCAACAAGGCCATTTATTTAGTGCTTGGGTGCAAGCAGGCCAAGTCTGAGAAAGGAGCTAGGCAAAGGGGATGGGAAAGGGGACTGGTTATATAGGTTGGGGCAAATGGTCAGTTAAAGGTGCTAATCTATCTTGAGGAGGAGAAGGGTGTCACAGGATGCATGGTCACAAGGGCAGGGGTTATCTATTATAGGCATGATCATAAGGGTAGGGGGTATGAGTTGCAAGCAGAGGGGAGGGAGAAGTAAATTACATACTTACAGGGGTGGGGGTCTTGAGAAACCCAGCGTTCAGGGGGAAATTTTTGCAAGGCTGAGCAGGAACAATGGTTGTAGATTGAAAAGGGAGAGCAATTAGTTGAGGCAGGAACAAATTGTTTCACTTCTTTATGTGGCCACCTGGTTACTTCTGGTTACTTCAGACTTCCTGGCTCCTGGGGACCATCCAGAGGTGTCTGTCGGGTACAAGGCTATAATGACCAGGCTTGGACTTGGAGGCCTGACACTTTCCATCTCCTACTTCTGCCCCTCCTTGCCTGTGAAAGGAGGAAAAAGAGATATTTATTAACTAATATGGTATTTCTTGATTATTTCTCATGTGGCTAGGCACAATGCTAGACCCTGGAAACTCAGTTTCTGAACTTAAATCCCCAGTCCCAGTTTAGTTAAAGCACAGTCTTTTCCATTGCAAGTCTAGTTTGTGTAAATTTAGTTAGAGAGGCAGATGTACAAATAGGTAGTTTCAACACAGCTGCAATTGCCTAGATGGACGTCTACACAGCTGGCATTTATATAAACATCCAGAACAATCACAGTTGAGAGGAGATTCCTGGCTGCATAGGTCTAGGGAGGGGAAAGTGGGGTGTGAAGTGATGTTCATGCGAAGGACATTTCTTTCTAGGGTGATAGAAATCTAAACTTATGAATCACTTTAAATGGTTACACTTTATTACATGTAAATTATATTTAAGTAAAAATGTTTGTTAACATAACATGTAAGTCATATGAACAAGCACGTTACCCAACATGGGCAGGGTGGGAGGAGCAAGGGTATGAGGTCAAGGTCTGGCCATTGTTAGGAAAGGAGGTGGTAGAGGGTGTCCTATGGGCTTTAGGTTAATCAGAATTTAGGCTTGTGAAGGAGGTTGGCAAGTGTGGTCAAAGCATGTGCAGCAGAAAATGGGGAGCATGGGCTGGGAAAAGCTGGAGAGACGCAAAGAGACTGCATCCTGCAGGGCCTCGGGCCTAGGGTGAGAAGTTTTAAACAAGTGTCACTTAATTTGTTTTCATGAGGTTCCCATTTACTGCTGGACGAATCAGGTCTGTTTTCTCTGTCTATAAAGGGGCATTACTAAGCAAGCGATTTACCCAAGCAGCTTGTTGAAAATGCGGACATCTGAGATCCATGCCCAGAGATTCTGATCTAGGGAGTTGTACCTGGGGGCAAGAAATCAGCCTTCATGATTCTGATGAAGGTGGTCTATGGACCAAGTTTGGATATACATTATTTTGAGAATTTTCTAAAATATATACATTCATTCATATCCCAAATGCCAAATTCCTTGCATTATGTAGGTTCACTGTCATAAGCATTTAGGTGCTCAAGACTAGTTTTTGAGCCAGTTCTCTGTCTTTTGCTTTCAAATTTCTATTGTAATTACTCACTTTAAAAAATAAAAGTATTCCTGCAGCATATTGCCCATAGATGTTAGGCTCTTTTTAGTAACATATGATGTAAAAAGGAAAGAAAGGTGAAATGTCACTTGCAAATGTGGAATGGATCAATGAAAATGTTACAAAATGAAACATTTTTACAGTTTGAAACTTTCATAAAATTATTTACAGATATAATTTCAAGGGACCATAATATGACAAAATCTAAATGTAAGGCTAGAGAGAATTTAGTATAAGACGCCAATTCTATGTGAGGGCCTATGGATACCCTTCTTACAAACAAAGATATATTAATCATAATGCAGTGAACATGCTTTAAAGCAACCTGCTGCATTTCATTTAAGCCATGATTACATGCATTGCATTTCTTTTCAGAGGAAGATAAATATTAAGACTGTAATTGTAAAGCTCTTTCTTCCCCTGAGAGTATTTGCTATGAACTTCTATTGATTTCTGGAGTGATTCTGCAGAAAAAAATATACTACTCTCTATAGCATATTAAGTTCTGATGTTTGGTTTTAGAGATACATATATATTCTCCTTAACTCTTTTTGCCCCCCAATTAGTTATTCATTTTTCTTCAAGATTCTGCTTTGGGAAAATAATCTCATTATGGCCTCAGCCAATGAATATAACTCATTTTCATTAAATGCTGTTTTGCTGTTATGGTCATAATTCTCAATTAATTTTAATATCTCCCCTCAACTGTGCTTTTCAAGAGGCATATATGATCAAGAAGCTCCTTAATTACTGAAAAAAATTTATTAGATGTGGAAACTCCAGGCAAAACCAGACTTTAACAGTCCCAGAGAGTGGGAGACAGCCACGTTTAGCCTTATGAGCAGGTAAAGTGATGTAGAAGATTTGAAGAAACTTGCTTTGTGCAAAAACATTTCATACATGTTTCAGTATTTGTTGCTTAAGATTTCCCTGTTAGAAACAGATTCATTCTGTAAGCCCTGGTTAGAAGTAAATATCCTTGGATAAGGTGGAATTCATTCAGTTAGAAAATGTTTATTTTGTATCCTTAGTATGTATCAACCATAAAAACTCTCATATATTTATTTTGTCATCTTCTAATTATAGTCTGTATTATTATCATAATTTCAGATGGCAAAAATTAAGGCACAGAATATATAAAGTTATGATCAAAGGATACACTTAGTAGGTAACCAAGATACCATTTAAATTATGATCTGTTTACGTTTTAAACCTAAGCTGTTTCTATACAATAGTAGATAAGTCTTAGGAGCAAGAGGGTTAATTAATTCAAAGAAGCAAATAAGCCGATTCTAGTTGAAAACGTGAGAGCACCAAGGGCATTAGTTTAAATAATCTCTGCAGCTGGTAAGAGGTATTTCAAAAAATAGTGTTTAATCATATTCTCTTGACTCTATTGGTAAAATTTCATAGACCCTTTAGTCTACCATGCCTTCTTTGTTAAATGAGAAGCTAAATTGTGCACCTCAGAAGGTTAGAGGTGTCGTTACTGGTTTCCATTGTTAGAGAGATTGAGCAGGGTAGAGAGAAATCCAAAATTCTTTGGCAACAAGTAGTAGGCAATAAGAGTTCCATTCACAGATTGTGAATTCTGTGAAAAAGAAAGCACTTTTTGGGGTGCTCAGAGTGGAAATATGACAGAGAAAATGTGAATTTTGTTTGCTCTTAAAATTATAGTATAATTTAATTTAAGCTAATTTTTTCTGTGAGAAATTGTGAAGTCATCAGTTTTATCTTATTTTTAGAAATACTGTACTTCTCATGATCTGTATGATACAGTTTTAAAATATGTGACATTATCACTAACATTTTTATGGTGTGAAAAAATAGGTTGTTGTTGCCATAGATAAGGTGTTTACTTTAGAATGCATTTAGGCATTTTAGGAGGAAATACTTTTTAACCTGAAATTTTTGTTAATTCCAGTTAGTTTATACGAAAAATTTGATTGTCCTTTCACAATTCTATTTGACAGAATTGCACACATATATACATATGTTTATGATATCATTTTCACCTTTAATTAATTTTTGATGATAAGCATTTCAAATTGTGGCAGGGAGAAATGGAGCAATTTTATTTGATCATTTATACTCCATGTACTATAGTAGGCTCCTAGAGTCCTTTTTTTTTCTCACCGTTGAAGAACCAAAACATAACCTCTCTGTAATTCTGGAGTCTTCTTCTACAAAATGGAAAGCTTCTCATAGTCAATAATCACTTCATCTATCTTATCTAGTAGTTCAATTATCACATTAAAGTGCTTTATTATAGGGCATTCTCTTTGATACTTTCCTCTCTCTGGTTAAAATCCAACTAGGCAGTGAATCACTTACTTATTACTCTTCTAAAACCAGATAAACCTCAAGGTATATAAGGCAGGTGACCTTAAAACTGGACAGTTTTATTGGTTCACTTAAAAAAGAGGGATTAATATATGTTATTAGGTTTATATTTTTAAACAAATGTATTATATTAATCTGAATTCTATAATTTCCCTTTTAAAAATATGTTACTTGGAAAAATAAAATATGTAATTGACAGCTCAGTATTGACTCTGTTTTATTCCTTAATTGTTTCAATGGGAGGACTCTAACTCAAGAACTATAACACATTTATTTATTTATTTATTTATCTATGGGGTTACTGGGAGTAGAAAATATGACATATGTCAATGTTTTTAAATACTTATTTCTAAACTAATGCTCTTAGATAGAGATTCCTTTGGATGATTTTATTCCTTTATACTTCCACCCTTTCCTCTTTTGCACATACAGGCAAACTATATTAGGGAGGCAATCTAACTACAGTTTATGTCTAGTAAGAATTATTTATCAACAGCAATAAATTTTATGGCTTGAAATCTCTTCCTTTTGGAAAGTGAAACACCACAATGGCATGAAATGCAGCTGAAAGACTGTGTAGTAAAGAGCTTGCAATGTCATTTTAAGTTATTTAGCCTATATTAAAGAGTTAATTTTAAAAACACAGCATATAATTATGGGGTAAAACTAAGGATCCAGCTAACATAGAAGCCTACCTCAATGGAAAAAGGCATGTATAAGTCCATAGTATAACCAAATAGCTTTTGAATTAACAAAACTTATAGAATACACTTTTAGATGTACCACTTTAGAAAACTTATAAATACTTTATACATATATGATCACATTTAATACTTCACTCTGTAAATAGTTTTCTTGTATTCACCTAATATTTTTTGCATCTTTCAAAAGCATTTTGTCACAGCAATTGCTTTCTTCCAGTGATGATCCAGTCTAATAAAATTTTCAAACCATTCATTTGTGAAGTTTGATTCACCTCTCCTCAAATGTCTCCTAACATTTACCAAATCTCTTTTAAATGTATTAAATAGTAGTTCCAAAGAAGACAGCGGAAAGTAAAGTCTTAGGAGGCATCATTCACAGCTATATAGTATTTCATTAATATAATACAGTTTGTCTTTCTAAAAGTTATGTAAATAGGTATTTTAACCAAATTAGATATATTTTAAATATAGACAAGACATTTGAAAATGGACTATTTTAACTCAAAGTCAGTACAATACATTTTTTCCTCATTCCTTACCCAAAGTTATATTTTACATATGACTTAAAATTTTGGTTATGCTCAAAAGACTTTGAGGATTTAGAAAGAATAAGTAGGTGTTTATTAACTTATAATTGAAATAACTACAGAAAGATTATGGTAATGAGGATTAAGGTAATATACAATTTCTGATTTTATACAGTTTCAGCATTGTTTCTCATTACGTTTTATTTATATTTTTAAGAAGATGCAAAAATGTCTAATTTGGATTTAATCTCCTTGTATCCTTAGCCTGCTCTCTAATAAAACTTTTAATCATGAGTGAAGTAGCTCAAAGTCAAACATTTTGGAAGAAACATTAAAAGGTCTGTGATTTTAGAAGTAAAAATCAAGGACCAGGCATGGTGACTCAAACCTGTAATAGCACTTTGGGAGCTCAAGGCCAGAGGATCACATGAATTAGGGAGTCTGAAACTAGCCGGGGAACATAGTGAGAAAAAAGTAGCCATGTGTAGAGCCATGCACCTGTAGTCCCTGCTACTCAGGAGGCTGAGACAGGAGGATCACTTTGGCCTGGGAGAGTAAGGCTGCAGTGAGCTATGATCATGCCACTACGCTCCAGGCAAGGCAACCAAGTGAGACCTTGTCTCAAAAGAAAGAAGAAAAAAAAGTAAAAATCAGCACATGAAATCATTACAGCTTCCATAGAACCTCAATAAATTAAGAGTTTGACATCAAGAAAACCCTTCTAAAGATTTTCTTTTGCTACAATTTATTTAGGAACAATTCAAAACACAAATTTTATTATTTAAGAGAAGATTTAAAAAAAAAAAAACTGTTACCATCCTTCCAAACAAAACATTCAGCTTCAAAGTAACTACCTTAAAAAGTACTATTTATTTTTAAGTAAATGTTTATTCAGTGTTTCCACTGTGCCGGTACTTTTTGAGGTGTGTAGCCATTACCAGAGACTTGCCATTTCTCATGAGCCTTACCTCTGGGTGTGGCGACCCTTTATACAAATTAAGTAAATAAAGATGGAAAATATCTCTAGTAACCAGGCCTGCAATGTCTTGAATTAGGGCAAAGTAGCCAAGTGATTGTATGACTGCTACACATTGGTTCATTAGGCAAGCACTTGCTAAGGAGATGATTTTAAGAACCTGGAATGATGAAAAATTGTCACTTATGCCGATTGGGAGAAAAAAAATCCAGGAAGGGCTTTTAAGGGGCCCCTGGTAATATCAGGGGTGGTGATCAATTATGAATTACTTTCAATTTAGACTTGGCATTAATGCGGTTAAAAATAGTTAGGAATCACATAAGTGAATATGTGGACCAGGATGATAAATTCTTGAAACAGTTAACACCATTTCCCACTCCATTACCAATCAACGATATTGCTGATCTACCACAGAACTAGATTCTTCCAAATTCTTACAAATGCATATTCCAAATCCTCAATAAAGCATTCAGGAAGTCAGAGAATTGGCTCATGAGATGAAGCATGTATGTATCACACTCTTGTTCTGATGCTTGGGTAAAACTCTCCTTCAAACCTCTTTTATACACCCAGGGAGATATTTTGAAAAGCTTCAGTGTCCCAGCCTGGACCATTTAAATTAGAATCTGTTAGCACAGGACTCAGGTAAAGATATTCTAAAAGTTTCCCAGATGCTCCTTAACATGCATCCAGAGATGAGACTAAGTCCCTTTTCCTGTCTTATGCTGTTTCCTACTCATCCATTCAGTTAGTATATTAATAAAATACGAAACAAAACAAAACAAACACCTTCAGATATTTATAGAATGACCTATAGCCAGTGCCTTCTAATCCCCAAAGTTGTGGCTTTTCTTTTTCTTTGTTAGTTTATTGTTTCTTTGGCATATTCTGAAGTGCTTTTCTGGCCCACTGTCTTTTACCCTCTGAGTGCTATGAATTTTTCAAATGTATAGACATATTTTCCCAATGAGAACACAATGTGAGCCACATATGTAATTTTAGACCACATTTAAAAAGTATCAAGAAAATATTGAAATTAATTTAATTATTTATCCAATCAATACATCCAAAATATTATAACTTTAATATGTTAAGAAATGGGATCGTTTACAGACTGTTTTTCATCTTATGTCTTCAAAATCTGGTATGCATTTTACATTTCCAGAACTCTCCAAATTCCAAGTGCTCAGTAGCCAAATGTGGCTAGTGATTGCCAGATTGGGGAGTGTAGTGTAGATAATTAATCTTGTATTTTGATCTTGATCTCTGCTAATGTGCCACTGGAATATATTAAAGCACGCATGATTTAAAGTTGCTCTAGAATTGATTTACTCCAAAATAACTTATTTCTGTATTGGTAGGAATTGTGCCTCCTTTGGAAATATATTTTGTGGAGGCAAGGCTTTCAGCCACAATAAAAATCAAATTACAAATGATCACCAGTCCTTACAAGAAGTTCTATTCATGTGGTAAAGTAACAGACATACATTAAATACACACACACACACACACACACACACACACACACACACACACACACATAGACATATACACAGTGTTTGTTGCAAATCAGTATGTAGATCTACAGATAGAGAAAGCTGACTCAAAGCAAATCCCAGATACCTCAATCAACTGGAAGCATAATTCTTCAAGTGCTGAAAAATTGCTCACCTCCTGATATTTTAAAGGCTCTGGCAAAATGGTATTCTCTGAAAATGCAGCATCCTACTATGCCTTTGAAGAGTTTCATTACACTCGCTAAATATATTTTTGCTAAATTAGCAGAACTTTAATCCTTAAAGGCACTTTCAACTTCTGAATCCCAGAACCTTACAGTGACTAGTCATGGTTAAATATAAAATAAGAAAGTAATCCATAAAAATCCATTCATTCTTAACTTTACTAAATATTCAAATGAAGCAAGTAAAACAAGTGTTCAAGTTTATGAAGCAGTTTGTGTATTTGATTCTTTAATTCTTGCATTTCTTCAAATAGAATTAAGGTTGTGGCTATAGTATAAAGGTATATAAAATGTATAATTTCAGATACAACAGAACTGTCACTCTTATAAATTAAAAGGAAAATAGTTTGTGTATACATGAGCTTAATTTATGTTCATCTCAAAATAATCATATAATTTCTTCCTCAATGCTGTAATTCATGTTAATTCTAAATATTTTTACTTTAAATATTATTTTTGCATGTTATCAGAGATTTAATATTAGTAGAAAAAGATCAGGGATCATCTCTGTTCTATAGAAACAAAATAGTCCTGTGCCAATTGGTCTTTTTCTCTGGGTTTAATTGGCCAGTAGAAAACAATCCTATTTTCCTTAACCTTGCAAATAATATGTAGTCTTTAATGAGAAACTCCTTCGTTTGGAGGTCACAGGTCAATAAGATCTTCTAAGTGACTGAACTAGAAAAGACTAAGTCTAGCGGGAAATATAATAGAAAAGAAAAAATATCATTCAGGATTCAAGATATATAATATCTGATCATATCTAGAAAAAATAAAAAGTGTTATGTTCCATGCAAAAAATATGTTTCCTGTAAATAGTAGAATGCACATGTAATACCTTCTGTTTGAAAAAAGAAGTATATCACTCTCACCCAAGTAACTCTTTCTAAACTTAGATTTTCCTTAACATTGAAATTGTAGTAAAGTGATAGAAAAAAGACACTTAAAATGGAAATTATATTTATTTTGACATTAATATTTTAACATAAAATTTGAAATATCACAGCCTTAAGGGGTGATTTTTGGAACTATGCTTTTAAGAATCGAAAAGAGCAAAGGTTTAATCTTTTTACCTGTATCTTTATAAAGGAAATCATCATGATACTGATAATTGTGCAATAAAGCAAAAAGCACATTAAAAATGGAAACATACTTTTGAAAACTCTGAAACAATGTATTATTGCAGCAAACAAAACAGACAGCTAATACTAAATATGGGCTAAACAAATTTGTTTAATATTCAATTTAGTCTATAATTCACCAAAAAATTGTGAGTAGATTCTATCTTGTCTGTTTAGAATGTTATAAGACTGTGTTCTGTATGTTTTTCAAAGCTTTGTTCTTCTGCTTTTGGGACTAAATCGTAAAGTTCAACCAAAAAAGCTTTGTTTCCCAAAGGACACAGCAGGCATTGATAGTGTACTGTAGCTGTAATTCTATAGTGACACCAGATTGGTGACTGACAGAAATCTCTTGGGTGAAAGTGACAAAGCTGTAATATTTTCACAATGGACTGACTGATGTCTTTGGAAGGTCTCTTTGATTTCAAAGGGCATTTATATTTTTCTGTGAAGATGAAAGTATATTAGTGATGAAAACTATCTGACTGCATAATAAGTATGATGATAAATAAAATTATAGTGCTACTTTCCTGAGTTATTTATTGCCCAAAGCTGATTAAGAATATTTCAAAGTATAGATCAAGTACTATTTATTTTTAGGACAAAGTGGTTATAAGGTTATCTTTATTTCTATCTGATTAATAGAGAATAAATTACCTAGAAAATAGAATGTTTTTCCTATTCCTATGAAGAGTGAGGAGTGTATGTATTTTTATGAAATGATGTATTTATTACTTATAGTTAAAATAATAAATATTCAATAGATTATCACATAAAGTATTTTGTTTATATCAAGGTTTTAAACAAAGCAGATAAGAATATTTTAATTTTTTTCTGCTTAGTTTACTGGAGGGTTTCCAGAATTCTTGAAACTTCAGTAAACTAAGGAAACTGCCAAAAACTACATAAATTTAATTAAAAGTTAAGTTCTAAAATTTTTGAAAATTTGAAACTCCAAATATATGTTAAAATCTGTCATACCTAACATCAGTAAAATATGAGTAATTTTTAAACTTTCAATTTCATTCTGGTTTATAAGATACATCTCTTAAGGAGTAAAGAAGAAACAATTTGTGTCTTCACTCCAGCATTCTTGGCTCATATTTTTTAACTGAGTGGTTAACAATCACTGTGTTATTTTGAATTTTGATGTTGCTTATTAGAGCTTACCTAAAGTCTTACTGTTTGAAAATCTGTACAACTATAATTAACATAGATTAGGTTTATAAGGTAGAAATGATATATAATTTAATATTTAAAAATATTAGTTATGGCATTTTAAAATAGCAAAGAATTATTGCTTGCTCAACTTCTTAGGAGAATGAATCTTTTATTCATTTATTTTGTATATGAAATTAAGAATCAACACAATTCAAAATTGTCTGGGCTTTTAATGTTAATCCTGCTACATTTATTTTCCAATAGTTTTATAACAATGTTCATGTTTCTTTAGGATCAAAATATATCTCTTGTTCCTTTGGGCCTCCATTGGATTCCTTTCTAGCAATGGTTTCTTAATGGCTGCCTTGATAAATGCGTTTGTATTGTTCTAAAAGTTGGAAACAAAATTGCTAGCCACAGATTTAAGTGAAAGATGTGAACAATATAGTGTGAAATGGTTTTTATGCAGAAGTTTTATTGATGATAGGAAATAAAGCCTAGAAATGAATTAAAGGTAATTTTATAAGATTTATCAAAATATTTTAAGTTTTCCTTTGAATTTAATGACATCATGATCAATTTTTATTACAAGTCACTATTCATTCATGCAGTGGTTTTCAGCCAGGCCTGGTACTCTACTACCTGAGGGCACTTGGAAACCTGGGAGAGGATTTTCAGTTGTGTCAGTAACCAAGGAGTATGTTTCTGGCATTAGATGTATAGGGGCAAGGATGTCAATTATCTGACTGTTCAGGACAGTCCTACACTGTATTATTTTACTATTACTGCTGTAACAAATTACAGTAAATTTAGTAGTTTGAAACAACACAATTTTATTGCCTTACAGTTACCTAGAAGTCCTACGGAGGTCTCAGTGGTATATAAACAAGGTATAGACAGGGCTATATTCCTTTCTAGAAATTCTTGGAGAGAATCCACTCACTTGTGTGTTCCAGCTTCTAGAAGACATTCCTTGGCTAGAGGCCCCATTCTTCCATTTTTGAAGTCAGAAACATTGTATCTCTCTAACTGTTCTGAAGCTTCTTCTCTCAAGAACTATTCTGAAGTTTCTTGTCTCATAATCACATTTGCAAAGTCTGTTTTGCCATGTGAGGTAACAAACTAACAGGTTCCAGAGATTTGGACATTTTTGGGGAGTAGGGGGGTTCTGCCTGTTACATGCACCATGAAGAAATTTCTCGCTTTTTCAATAGCTGAAACACTGAGGAACCCTGTGTTGGAGGGTAGTACATGGTGTCCCTGAAATAAGCCGACAACCTTCAGTTCTTTGAAATTTGCATTAGATGCCACTTAAATAATACTCAGAGTTTGCCCTATGACCGTATCTACTTATTTTGTAATTTCTGCCTAAAAGAAACTGAAGGGGTAATATTGAATAATGAAGCAGGTTGACATCAGAGATGGCTCTAAAAGCCATTGCTAAGATATAGAGATGTAGATAGCTAATCTTATATATCTGGATTTCATCATAGCCTGCCTTTTGTGATGCGCACCTCAAATTCATGTTCTATGGATTTCTGCCATTTGTTTTTTAGATGTCTGTAGAGACAGAGTAGGTATAAGACTAGAAAAAAAAAGGGAAAGAAGTATGAGAGAGCTGTCCTTCATTTCTTAATTCCTGAGTCAGGAATCTTAATTTAATTCATGTTATTATTTAGAATAATCATCTAGATTTCATATATCTCTGCAAGGTTATCTTATGATTTTGAACATTTTTTTCCCAATAAAATCAGTTATATATTATAAAATAAATTGTTATAAACTATCAGGAATCTTTAAAGACCTGAGGTTCAAATAATATTCCCTAATATTCAAGTAAGTATTCAGAAGATAAGAAAAAAAGTTATTAAAACATCCTGTAATTTTTTACTATACATAGATTATTTAATTTGGAGTAATGATAAAATTATATTATTTATATTATCTGTATATAAAATTGTAATGAAATTTGCCATTTGTGTAACAGTTCACTATTGTCAGAAGTATTTTAAGTGATTTGTAATACTTGCAATGACACCCTAATATAGCTATTAGTATTTCTATTTCACAGGTAAGGAAGCTGAAATTCACAATAATCTTGTCCAACAGCAACACATGTAGTTAATAGTGAAGCCAAAATTGGGACTCTGAATTTGTGCTCTGCTCTTTGGCAGCTGTATTAAAGTAGAATCACTGTAGAAATGTATTTAAGTTATTGATTCCTCCTTACATGATATTAGAGTTCCCTGATTAGTGATGAGTGACTAGTTTGAATTATTATAGTTTGAATTGCATACTAGTTTTTAACTGTATAATATATCCTAGACAATCTAGGATATATATATATATCCTTAAATATATCCTAGACAATCTAGGATTTCACTGAATACTGATTATTTTAGTGGGCCAAATCTTCAGGTTAAATATTTTTGACATGTAAAATTATAATTAGCTGTATGAAGCTGGTTCTGGGTTTAGATTGCTAAGGAAAGTCAGAACTAGCTAAATTAATCCTACTGGAATTATATTGCCTTAATCAGCTTTTAGCTGATGACCATAAGGAGGAGAGGAAATAAAATTCTCCTTGAGGTTTCCTTCATCTCTCATGAATTTTTAAATTAAAATGTATTTTCTATGTATCAGGCACTTTATAAATTATTTTAATTATCATTTGAATAGTGGTTTTATATTAATAAATTGAGATAAGACTTTAAGTTTTACTAATGCAATAATTGATTATTCAGTACAACTACAATATCTTTATAATTGGAGCTTTGAAACAATCAAGAATTTAAAAATGTAAATATTATGAGATACTTTCTCCTATCTCCATATTTGGTGACCATTAACTCTTCTGTCCACTGTGATTTTTAACGAGTCATTATTGATTGAAAGAAGAATGTTAAGTAGGAAAAAGTACTCCGATTAATATAATTAAATCAAAATAATTGAGTATAAAATTGTTCACTATGATATAACTTTTTTATTTTTTATTTTTTTACTTCTCACTTTTGAAGTAAGAAGTTCTTTTGTTTTATCAACTTTTTTCCTTATACCATATGTGACCATAAGGCTACTGGAAAAAACCGGGAGCTTGTCTACGTTTTGAGGTTTATTATTTAAAAGAGAATAAATACATATTTTCTTATGTACATCATATATTAATAGATAATGTATCAACTATACTCTGACTTTTTTATTCTGCTTTGTTTCAGATGTTTATATGTATGTTTTTGTTTGCTTTTTAAAACATATTTGATAGTATGTCCCCATATATTTCTCTTCTTATTTGTAGAAAAAATTATGTAATGTCATAGAAGAACCAATAACAACTTCTCATTATATTTGACTTTTATTGGGTCATTCTTCATAAAAACATTTTTCTTAATTCATACCAATGGATGCTATGGAAAATAGTTTTATTTATCCTATATAGACCATTACATTTAAAGAGATAGCTCTGGTAACCATGAAGTGATAAAATAAAAGGATATATGATCAAAGACTAGTACCTACAGTGTCTCCTTTTAAGCAATCCTAAGATTATGGCGCATTTCAAAATATAGTTGTTTTATACAATTCTCCTAGTTCTATCTACATAATAATATGGTCCTGCCACCATTTCCCAAAATGCTGGTGATTAGGCCCACATTTGGCAAAAGACTGTGTAACTATAATCCATAGCAGTGACCAGTAAAAAGCAAAAATACAGTTGAAATCAATATGATTTTATTTCACTTAATCAAAGGCTAATCATTACCAAAACAAATGACTGGAATTGTTTGGTTGTTCAGAAAAAATTAAAAATGGTGGCCATTTCATTAAGCTTTTAAAAATAAAGGCAACTGTAATAAACTGTTACAGCCTGTTTATGTTCACTTTCCTAAGTTTTAATACACTACAAAATTCAGTTGACTTACTGTTCATATAAGCAGCTTAAGAGTGTAAGTGGTAACTTGGAAGATGACATTTGGAAAAATAGACTGCTCTCTCTCAGCCCCATGAGGCTCACTGAGCATGAAATGACCACTGGCACCATGGTGGCCTTGTATTATCGAGTAACTGGAGTGAAGTTGGTATACCAGCAGTGGCTGGAGTCAGGTTCTGTCTCATAAAACATAAAACAGACCTTTTCATGCTCTGCTACGTTCTGGTTCAGGAAAGCTACCATATGTAGAGAACTGTGTACATAAATTTTAGAATATGATTTCTTATAGCTTTTGGATAACTGTTATGAAACTCGCATGGCAAAAAAAGAAACATTCTTTTTTCTTTCAACAAAATTATTTTTATTGTATTTGGAAATATGCAGTTATTTTTTTAAATCTCAGTTGTTTATAAATATCATTTTAATCAATCTTTTACATCAAATGTGATATGTTTAATATACACTTAGTATATACTCATAAAAATTAAAAATTAAAAAATTAAAAATGCTCTGTTTCAAACAAACATTGATACTTGTATATAGCATCTAAGATGGCTTTAGAAATATATATATTAATATACAATACATTTACATATTGATGATAACTCAGAATAAATACTGTTTGTTCTAAGTATTGATTATTTATTCATTCATCCAGTAAACATTTATTGAGAGCAAAACATGTAAAAGTTACCATGTTATTAACTATTTTTGAATCTAACTTCCAATTGGAGTGAGTAGATAAAAGCAATTTTTGTTAAAAATGAAGATTTACATAGATCATTCATTTGGTAATGAAAAAGGAAGGGAGGATTCCTGGGAAGAATAAAAAAATAAAAATATATTTCTCTTTCTTATTCGAAATTTCAGCCTGTCAAGACTTTCTACGTGTGGGACAGAGTTGCAAGAAGATACTAATAATCCCACTCCTGTTTCAGGACTTCACTGTGCACTGACTTTTATTTTCCCTCCCTTACAGGTCAAAATCTAAGTTGCTAAGATGGTGAAAAGTAGTGAACTAATCTTTGATCACAAAGGTGGTTACTACATTTCCCTTAAAACCTGTCTGAGTATTTCATCCTTCATCTTGTGCCTTTCCTGGGATAAGAACACTAAGTTAGAAGAACATTGACTCTCAGGAAGTCTCTAAGTAGCTGGGGAATTGTGACATTCAGCCACTTTAGGGAACCTTATCCTTAGAATACTAATACATACTATTAGTTTGGGAAGGTGAGCTATGAAGATAGATTCATCTTCATTGATACTTAATAATACTTTGAATGTAAGTTTTTCCAATCCATTGAGACGCATCCCTTTGGATCACACTGACACTTATTTGACAGTAATCTGATTGAGAAACTCAGTGTTAAACATGACAATGAATTTTATTTTATTTTTTGTCTATAAAGGACAGAAAAATTTACCAAAAAGTTTCCTTGAGCTACGCAATTCTATGTGCTTCCTTTCACTAAAATAATTGATTTTGCCCTTGGGCCTGACAACTTTAACATTATCCCACTGATTTCATTATCCATTATTTATAACCACCTATATTATGCATATTTGTAAGGATTTTATTTGGTTCATGGGGTTAATGGGGTTAATCTTTAAAATGATAGAAATACATGGATTATTTTTTGAATGTTTATGGATGTTTTAATAATTTTCATCAATTACTAAAATATTCAACTTATTCTACTCTCTTGCTATTTTTTTCTATTTTCTTAATTTGTTTTTAATGCTGTGTTATTTTGTCATTCATTTTATATGTTTCCATAGTATTGTGTATACATTTTCCTGAAATGCTGTATAAAATGTCTTTTACTTATTATATAAGCACTACATATCTATTGTAAATACTTTTGAAAATTCAGAAAAAATTCACAAAAAAATAAAGAAATTCCTAGTATAATGTCATGGAGAAACAACATTTAGTTTTTATCAACATAAAACTTTTGTTCATTTAGCTCAATAGCATAGATGTACAACCAAGAAGGAAGGAAGTTTCAATAAGTTATTATTATCACATACTGTGTACCTTGCACAGTGTTATGCACTGTGAAAATAAAAGCAAGGTGTCAGACTTACAGATTAGATAGTTTAATTAAGAGAGATAAGACAAAGAGATATAGGACAATAGAATAATTAAGCACCAGTATAATTGGATCATATAAATGAAGGAGAAATGCTTTTATAATAACTACCAATTAAATTTATGTAATTTACGATTATCTTAATGAGCTTTACCAAAATCATTATTTAATTATGGTTGCTTTTAACAACAGTGCAATGTAGACAGTCTCTGTAGATTCAATAGCAATTTCTTGTCAACAAAAACATAGCTGTACTCAGTGAAATTTCAGGAGACATTTTCTAAGTTAATCAGCTTGGGAGCTTATGGAGAAGAAAGAGTAGGTGTTTTCTTTCATTTCTTCTAGTCCACTTAATGATCTTAGTTACAGTAGTTACAGGACCATAGAGTTAGAAGAAATGTCCATAATTATTCCAAATCCTCTATTTTACAAACGAGGCAGTGGAGACCCAGTAATGCTACCTTATCCCATCTTATCTTTTCAGAAAAAATCGTCTAGTAATACAGCTAGTATCTTTGAGACTGTCAATTCCATGAGGATGTATATTCTTCCGGCTTATTCTTTGCATATTATGGGTCAAAATTGTACGCTGTTTTAAGTTCTCACTAAAGCGAGTGAATGTAATCACATCTCTGTAAGACTATATTCATTCATTTAATTTTATAATATTTTTTCATGTATTTACCTATGCATTAACTTATTTGTCATGCACTTTTAGATGGCCTATTCATTTTTATGTATTCTATTCTTCCTAGAAGTGCAAGGATAAAATATGTATTCTTTACTTTTGTATAACACAGAATCTAAAGTAGGTATCAGACTTGCAAATAAGGTTTCAGTGTAATAGCGTTTGTAAATTCTATGCCTACATTTAGGGTCTAAGTATTATTATTAACATCTCTCTTTGATATATATTAATCTTGGGTGCATCTGTTGCTGTCTCATATTATTCTTCCCAAATTAAAAATATCTTATACAAACCATTGTAGTTAACACAATATCTCTTGTTGGCAATGCAGACACTCTATAAAAATGTAAAGCCTTCCCCATATCTACCTTTTCCAAATATATTCCCAAATATTTAGGTTTTGTTTCACCTTCCTCATGATAATTGAACATGTGATACTTTTTTTTTCTTTTTTTAATTGTACTTTAGGTTCTGGGGTACATGTGCAGATCATGCAGGATTGTTGCATAGGTACATACATGGCAATGTGGTTTGCTGCCTCCATCCCCCATCACCTATATCTGGCATTTCTCCCCATATTATCCCTCTCCAACCTCCCCACCCTCTGATGTCCCTCCCCTGTCCCCCACCAATGGACCCCAGTGTGTGATGCCCCTCTCCCTGTGTCCATGTGTTCTCATTGTTCAACACCTGCCTATGAGTGAGAACATGCGGTGTTTGATTTTCTGTTCTTGTGTCAGTTTGCTGAGAATGATGGTTTCCAGATTAATCCATGTCCCTACTAAGGACACTAACTCATCATTTTTTACGGCTGCATGATATTCCATGGTATATATGTGCCACAATTTCCTTGTCCAGTCTATCATCAATGGGCATTTGGGTGGCTCCAGGTCTTTGCTATTGTAAACATTGCCACAACAAACATATGTGTGCATGTGTCTTTATAATGTTCAATTGTCTGCTTTGACATTAAGGATGAGGAATTCAAAGAAAGAAGTTGTCTTTTTTCAGGCCTATGGGCTTCTCTGGAGGGTTCAGCATTACAAATAGACTTCCGTAGTGTGCCTGTCTCACTGAATGAATCAGCAATCTACAGATCACCCTCAAAATATGTGGAACAGTCTCCATTCAAGAGTACAGAGATTTTGGCCAGGCATAGTGGTTTGTCCCTGTAATCCCAGCACTTTGAGAGGCTGAGGAGGGTGGATTGCTTGAGGCCAGGAGCTTGAAAGCAGCCTGGGCAACATGGCGAAACCCCATCTTTACAAAAATAATAATAATAATAATAATTATTATTATTATTATCCAGGCTTGGGGATGCTTGCCTGTAGTCCCAGCTACTCAGGAGGCTGAGGTCAGAGGATTGCTTGAGTCCAGGAGGTGGAGGTTGGAGTGAGCCAAGATGGCAGCACTGCACTCCAGCCTGGGTGACAGACAATATACCCTGTCTCAAAAAAAAAAAAAAAAGATTACAGAGATTTTAGTTGTTCTTTCCAAAAACTCCCAACTTTTCTTTTTCCACACATTTTTCTCTATATTTTATTTCTTTAATTTTCACTAGAAAAAATTACTTCTGAGATTTCTGAAAATAGACACTACATATGACACCTCTCCCATTCTAATGACTGCATTTCTGCTCTTTGCTGATTTAAATATGTTGAAAATCTTTCATTTTCATGTGACCAAAATGCTAGATGAAACACAGAGTGAAAATCAATTTTGTCCTGTGGTCCTGGATAGGAGGCCATCCTTGGTCACCATGGGCAATAGTCAGACCTGACACTGTGTTGAGAGAAGGATCCTAATGATCTGTTACAGCTATGGCACCTGCTGAGTCACAAAGCTTTCCTCCCATGGTTAAAAGGATCAAGAGTACCAAAATATTTCAACAATCTAGCTACCCCTTTTCCCACTCAATGATCTTAAGCCCTCCAAGAGACTATAGGACCCTTAAAAAATAGAATATGAGACCTCAAGAAACAAGTCTAGGAGGGAAACTAATACTTTCAGAACGTTGTTCAGTGATCTAATTCTTAGAATCTGCTAATGCTATGCCTTGCCCAAGAGTGAAACTATTCCTGACTTATTGCTTTCAACTCTTTTCCTTTTCCCTTAAAGCAATATTTTTATATAGCAGCCACAATAGAAAAGATATTCAGCAAAATGAGATATGGATGTCTGATTATGATATACTTCTATTAGTATTTTATTTTCAAGAACAAAATCATCTATTAAAATTATGCTCATTTTAGAGAATTCTTAGGAAATATTATTTACTGTCATCATCCAGATGCAGACATTCATGGTCTAGAATATTTTTATAAGACATACACAAAAATGACTGCCATATTTAAATACTCATCTGGCTGTCCTTCCTAAGTTTATACTGTGTATCCTCAGAAATTAACAATTTGCAGATATATTTAAATACAGACGCAGAATAGATTCTCCATGTTTGTTGACTGACAGAGTGGTTACACAATAGCAGCATTACTCCAACAGTTATGACTAACGTAGCCCTTTACCCTCTGATTTCATAAAAGCATATGGAACATGTTAGTTTAGATATAATGTGGTTCTCAAAGGATTAACATTCTGTTTCGCAAATGGTATTTTCTAGAATCTTGATAGTAGCTGATTCTGAAATCTTTTTAACTTTTTAAAAACTTTCATTTTAGTTTTAGGGTTACATGTGGAGTTTGGTTCTATAGACAAATTCCATGTCAGAGGGGTTTGGTGTACATACTATTTCATTACTCAGGTAATAAGCAAAGTACTAAAAAAGTAGTTTTTTGATCCTCAACTTCCACCCACCCTTCACCCTCAAGTAGGCCCCAGTCTTGCTCTCCTCTTTTTGTCCATGTGTATTCAGTGTTTAGCTCCAAGTTATAATTTTTAGTTCTTTTTTCCTGCATTAGTTCACTTTGGATAATGGCTTCCAACTTCATCTATGTTGTTACAAAGGACATGATCTTGTTCTTTTTATGGCTGTGTAGTATTCCATTGTGTATATGTACCACACTTTCTTTATCTGGTCTACTGTTGATGTGCATTTAGGTTGATTCCATGTCTTTGCTCTTGTGAATAGTGCTGTAGTGAATATACAGATGCAAGTGTCTTTATGTTAGAATGATTTATATTCCTTTTAGTATGTACCCAATAATGCAACTGTTGAATCAAATGGTAGTTCTGTTTCAGGTTCTTTGAGAAGTCACCAAACTGCTTTCCACAGTGACTGAGAAAATTTGCATTCTCATCAATAGTATATAAGAGTTCTCTTTTATCCATAGCCTCGCAGGCATTTGATATTTTTTGACTCAAATGCCATCCTAACTGACAGGAGATGGTATTTCATTATGACTTTGATTTGTGTTTCCATAATGATTAGTGATCATGAGAATTTTTTCATATGCTTAGCTATGTCCTCTTTTGAAAATTGTTCATGTCCTTTGCCCATTTTTTAATGGAGTTGTTTGTTTTTGTAATGTTAATTTGTTTAAGTTCCTTATAGATTCTACATATTAAACCTCTGTTGGATGCATAGTTTGCAAATATTTTCTCCCTCTCTATAGGTTGTCTGTTTACTCTGTTGATAGTTTATTTTGCTGTGAAGAAGCTCTTCAGTTTTATTAGATTTTACTTGTCAATTTTTTGTTTTTGTTGCAATTGCTTTGGTGTCTTTCTCATAAAATCTTTTCCATAGCCCATGTCTAGAGTGGTATTTCCTAGGTTTTCCTCAAGGTTTTTTATAGTTTTAGGTTTTACATTTAAGTCTTTAATCCATCTTGAGTTTTGTACATACTATAAGGAAGGGATCCAGTTTCAATCATCTGTGTATGGCTAGCCCGTTTTCCCACCACCATTTTCTAAATAGGGGGTCCTTTTCCCATTGTTTTGGTTGACTCTGTCAAAGACCAGATGGGTATAGGTATACAGGCTTATTTCTGAGATCTCTATTCTGTTCCATTGGTCTATGTGTCTGTCTTTGTGCCAATACCATGCTGTTAAGGTTACTGAAATCTTGCAGTATAATTTGAAGTTCGGTAGTGTGATACATTCAGATTTGTTCTTTTTGCTTAGGATTGTCTATTTGGTCTCTTTCTTGGTTCTATATGAATTTTAGAATTTTTTTAAAATTCTGTGAAAATATGTCATTGGTAGTTTGATAGTAATATCACTGAATCTGTAATTTGCTTTGGGCAGCATGGCCATTTTAACCATATTGATTTTTCCTATTCATTAGCATGGAATATTTTTCAATTTGTTTGTGTCAGCTCTGATTTCTTTCAGAACTGTTTTATAATTGTTGTTGTAGAGATATTTCACTTCCCTGATTATCTGCATTCCTGGATATTTTATCTTGTTTTGTGGCTATTGTGAACTGGATTGTGTTCTCAATTTAGCACTTAGCTGGAACATTAATGGTTTATAGATATGTTCATGATTTTTTTGCTTCCAGAAACTTTGCTGAAGTTGTTTATCAGATATATGAACTTTGGGGCAGACATTGTGGTGTTTTTTAGGTGTAAATTATATCATCTGCAAACTGGGAGAGCTTAACTTCCTCTCTTCCTACTTAGATGCCTTTTATTTATTTCTCTTGCCTATATGCTTTGGCTAAGACTTCCAGTCCTATACTGAATAAGAGTTGGGAGAGAGGGCATCCTTGCCTTGTTCTGGTTCTCAAGGGGAATGCCTTCAGCTTTTGATCATTCAGTATGATCTTGGCTGTGGGTTTGCCACAGATTAATCTTACTATTTTGAGGTATGTTCCTTCAATGTCTAGTTTGTTGAGGTGTTTTAACATGAAGGGATGTTGAATACTATCAAAAGACTTTTCTGCCTTTACTGCAATGATTATGTGGGTTTTTGTTTTTAGTTCTGTTTATGTGATGAATTACAATTATTGATTTGTATATTTTGACTCAAACTTGCATCCTAATGATAAAGCCTATTTGATCATGGTGGATTAGGTTTTTGATGTGCTGCTGCATTCAGTTTTCTTGTGTTTTGTTGAGAATTTTTGCATCTATGATAATCAAGATCATTGGTCTGAAGTTTTCTTTTTTTGTTATCTTTGCCAGGTTTTGGTATCAGGATGATGCTGGTCTGATAGAATGAGTAGGGAGGAATCCCTCCTCCTCAGTTTTTTGCAATAGTTACAGTAGTAATGGTCTCAGCTATTCTTCATATATCTCGTAGAATTTGGCTTTGAATCTGTCTGGACCTGGACTATTTCTGGTTAGTAGGCTTTTTATTACTGATTCAATATTGAAATTTTTTATTGATTGGTTCAGAGTTTGAAATTATTGCTTTTTCGGTCTAGGGAGCTTGCGTATTTCCAAGAATTTATGCATTTCTTCTTGATTTTCTAGTTTGTGTGCATAGACATTTTTGCAGTAGTCTCTGATTCTTTTTTTTGTATTTATGTAGGGTCAGTGATTATGTCCCCTTCGTTATTTCTGATTGTGTTATTTGGATCTTCTCTCCTTTTATTATTCTAGTGGTCGAACTATCTTATTTATTCCTTCAAAAAACCAACTTGTGATTTTGTTAGTCTTTTATATGGCTTTTCATGTCTCAGTTTCATTCATTTCAGCTCTGATTTTGGTTATTTCTTGTCTTTTGCTAGCTTTTGGGATGGTTTACTCCTGTTTTCCTAGTTCCTATAGGTATGAAATTTGTTTGGTTTTTAATCTGAGATCTCTCTAACTTTGTGTTGTGAGCATGTTTTAGTGCTATAAAGGTTCCTATTAAGACTGCTTTAGCTGTGTTGCAGAGATTATGGTATGTTGTGTCTTTGTTTTCATTAATTTCAATGAATTTCTTGACTTTGGTCTTAATTTTATTTGTTTACTCAAAAGTCATCAAGGAGCAGATTATTTAATTTCCATGTAATTGTGTGGTTTTGATCTATCTTTTTAGTATTGATTTCTGTTTTCATTGTTCTGTGGTCCAAGAGAGTGGTTAATAATGATTTCAGCTTGTTTTGGATTTGCTTTTAATTGTTTTATAGCCTATTGTTTGGTTATTTAGAGTATATGCCAAGTGCAGGTGAGAATACTATTTATTCTGGTTTTTCATTTGTTTGTTTTTTTTCTGTGGCAAGTTCTGTAGATGTTTGTTAGGTCGATCTGATCAAATATTGAGTTCACGTCCTGAATATCTTTTTCAGATTTCAGTCTCAATGATCTGTCTAATACTGGCAGTGGAATGTTGAAGTCTCCGCTATTATTGTATAGTTATCTAAGTCTCTATATAGGTCTCTAAGAACTTGTTTTATGAATCTCAGTCTTTCTGCATTGGATGTATATACATTTATGATAATTAAGTCTTCTGGCTGAATGAAATCCTTTACTATTATGTAATGTGTTTCTTTGTCTTTTTTGAAAACTGTTGGTTTAAAGTCTGTTTTGTCTGAAATTTTAATAGCAACCTCTGCTTTTTTGTTTTGTTTTATGTTTGATTTGTAGAGTTTTCTTCATCCCTTTACTTTGAGCCTATGATTGGCACTGCATGTGAGATGTGTCTCTTGTGGAAAGTATACAGTTGGATCTTGTTTTTTTATCCAACCTGCAATTCTGTGACTTTTAATTATGGCATTTCACACATTTACTCTCAAGGTTAATATTGATATGTTCAGATTTATTCCTGTTATTGTGTTGTTAGTTTGTTATTATGCAGACTTGATTGTGTAGTTACTTTATAGTGTCAATAATCTATGTACCTAAGGATGTTTTTGTGGTGGCCAGTAACAGCACTTCATTTCAATATTTAGCACTCCCTTAAGTACCTCTTGTAAGGCAGGTCTGTTGGTAATAAAAACATTTGTTGTCTGAAAAGGATCTTATTTCCCCTTCATTTATGAAGCTTAGTTTGGCTGGATATAAAATTCTGGGTTGTAGCTCCTTTCTTTTAATTATGCTGGATATGGGCCTCTAGTGTCTTCTGGCATATGGGGTTTCTACTGAAAGGGCTGCTGCTAGCCTGATGGGGTTCCCTTTGTTGGTGATCTGCCCCTTCTCTGTAGCTGCCTTCAATATTTCTTTATTTCATGTTAACCTTGGAGAATCTGATGCCTGTGTATCTTTGAGACGGTCATCTTCTATAGTATCTCACAGAGGCTCTCTGAATTTCCTGAATTTGAATGTTGACCTGTCTAGCCAGGTTGGGGAAACTTTTTGTTAATGATAACCTTAAATATGTTTTCAAGTTGCTTGTTTTCTCTCCCTCCCTTTCAGGGATGCCACTAAGGCATATGTTTGGTCTCTATACATAATCCCGTATTTATTGGACATTTTGTTCATTCTTTTTTCATTTTTGCCTAACTGAATTAATTTGAAAAACCAGTCTTTGAGCTCTGAGATTCTTTCCTCAACGTGCTCTATTCTGCTGTTAATACTTTCAGTTGTATTGTGAAATTCTTGGAGTATATTTTTCAGCTCAGTTAAAATCAGTTTGGTTCTTTCTTAAAATGGCCATTTTGTCTTGCAGCTCCTGCATCATTTTATAGTAGTCCTTGGATTCCTTGAATTGGGTTTCGGCTTTCTCCTGAATCTTGATGATCTTCATTCCTATGCATATTCTGAATTCTGCATCTGTCATTTCAGCCATTTAACCTGGTTAAGAACCATTTATGAGGAACTAGTCATTTGGAAGAGATAAGGCACTCTGACTTTTTGAGTTGCCAGAGTTTTGTGCTGGTTCTTCCTCATCTGTGTGGTCTGGTGTTCCTTTTACTGTGGTGTAATTTGAGTATAGGCAGTTGACTTCCTTTCTGGTTCTTTTCAGAGGGCTGACGCTTTGTGGTGCATCTTGATTTGTGGTTCAGTTCTTGTCCTGGATTTCTTGAGAGTGGGTATATTAGCAATTTTTGGTGTTGCAGTTTGGGCTGCTATCCAGTAGATGGCAGATAAGAATAATGGATGGCAGGTAGGTGTTTGTTTAGCCACATGGCTTCTCTGCTTCCTAGGGTTTGCAGCCAAGCTGCCTCTGAGTTTTTTAGTGTGAGTCCCTCCCCCACTCGAATGCTGGCTGCAGATCTTGGATTGGCACTCCCAGGCTGCACACCACACCGTAATCCTGGGGTGAGCTCAGGGTTTAGGTTCCCTCCACAGCTTGGGAGCAGCAGGGACAGAGATCTCCTCAGTGGCAATGGCAGATGACCTTTAACTTGTCCCTTGGGATTCCACTCCAGAGAAACATAGAGTGGCCACCAGTTGGAGCCATCAGCCCAGGCTGGGGTGGCTGTGTTGTGGGCCCAAGCCAAGGCTTCCTGGCTGGTGATGAGTAGGGATATGGGGTGCTTATGGGGAAGACAGACTGGCTTCTTCTTCTTAGGGCCTGAGGCTTGCTCCAGGCATGAATAAAGCACTAAATAAAGTCTTTGTACCTTCCTCAGTCCAAGGGCAAGAGGAGCAGAACCCCTGAAGTAGCGGTGGCAGAGTGGCTTTCACTTGCCTCTGGGAGCCCCACCCAAAAGAAACCTGCAGAGCCGCTGCCAATGGCAATGTTCAGCCAGGGCAGCTACACTGTCCACCCAAGCTGGAGGCCCTGCTTGGTGAAGAGCAGGGGGTTGGGGGCTCACAAAGAAGAGAGACTGGGTTCCGTGGTGTGCTGTAGGTTCGAGTGAAGCCCTCGGCTCTTTGTTCCTTCCCCAGTACCAGGGCACAAGGGCAGAAGGGCAGCAGTGATAGTGGCAAAGGGGCTGTCACTGCCTCCAGGAGCTCCACCCCAGGGAAACACAGAGCCACCACCAGTGGGATTGCTTAGTCAAGGATGGAGCAGCTGCTCTTCCCTCCCAAGGGTTCTGGGGTGGTGCTGCCTGGTGAAGAGAAAGGGGTGGAAGCTCCCAGGAAATTGGGGAAGAGAGCCTGGGCTCCACTACTTATGGTGTCTTCGGTGTGCTGGAGATGTCAGCCATGCAACCATGCCTCTTTTCCTTCTCCAGCCTGAGGGCGGGGAGGGGGTCCCGCTGCAGCTGCGATGGGAGAGGGGCCCTGTGCTGTCTCTGGGATTGACCCTACCTGCCGACAAAGAAAAGCAGAGCCTCTACTGACTGACGTGATCAGGCAGGGGCAGGGGGTTGTGCTGGGGGCCTAGATCTGGAGGCTTTGTGCAGTGAGGAGTAACAGGGGAAGGGACCCTCCTGGAAGCGCTGTCTTTTCCTAAGACAGCCTTGGGGTGCTGGAGGTCCGTGTTAGTCCTTAATCACTTTGCTCTCCCTGAGCCTGAAAGCAGAAGGAGCGGGACTGAAGAGCAGCCAAACCCGCGGGCCTGCCTGCGCCCTCTGGGATCACTGTCTCAGGGAAGGCTAGGGCTACCACTGGCCTGAGAGTACAGGCTAGGTGGGGTGGTCACGCTAGGGTCCCAGGCTGGTGGGCTTTGTCCATCCAGGTACAGTGGAGGCGAGGCCTGCAGCCTGTCACTGCTTACCCCATGGATTCAGCCCTTTTCCTGGGACCAGTGAGGGAGCCTGGCCCCCACTGTCACTGGAGCTGCACCTGCTGGTTGCTACCAAGGTTCCCAGGGGGTCCAAGATTCCCGGACTCTGCTTGTTCCTGAGCAGCAGCTCTGCCTGGACTCCTTGTAGGTCTCTGTGTCAGCTGGAGACCCTGGAAGTGCCCGGGGCCTCATGCTGGAGCTCCTGAGCCCAGCGTTGCAAAGGTCTGGAAGAAGTGTGGGACCCTGAGGGCTCTCACTCACACACCCTTTCAAGGCAGCGGGGAGCCTCCCCCTGACTCTGTGCCAGTCCCCTGACTCTGTGGCTGTCCTGCCTCGCTCTTCTCGGTTCTCTGTGGATTGTGTTGCTTCCTTGATCAATCCCAATGTGTCCACCTGACCCATCCGTGGAGGAGCTAGTGTTTGCTTGTTCCTCTTTCTCTTCGCGATGAGAGCGATGCACACTGGCTGCCTCTGCTCAGCCATCTTGGGCCCTAATCTCAGTATTTTCCCTTCATTAAAGACTACCTAGGAACAAATGAGTGAAGTGGCTTTACGCATTGGACACTCAATATGGTAGGTTTTGCAGGCAGAACAACCTTCTTGATGATCCTGCCACATATGGAGTGCACAGACATTAGAAGCCCATATCATATATATTTCTGTAACTTTCGATTTGCATAAATATTCTGTCACTTTTATCAAACTGCTTTGTTATCCTTGTTTTTTTTCCCCCAACATTGTATAAATAGGATATCTGCTCATTTTGTAAGCTATTTAGGTCAGCCTTCCAGAGGCAGTAGAACAGATGATGAATTTCAAAGTTATGTACAAAATAGTTGAGGAGCCCAATATTTTTGAAAGTCATACTGTTTTACATAGAAAATAAAATGAAATAAATGTTTTTTCACTGTTGAGAGAATCACACCTTTACTGATACTGTATTCTTTTATTAGTTGACATTGATCAGTTATTCCAGAAAATATCTTCAAGGTGATATTAACTGACATATGCTGACTCCATGTGTCTATGGAACTTTATACACATTTTATAATATCTGACTTTAGAACTTAACATATTAACCAACTATTGAATCTGGATTTTACAAGTCATTTTATATAACATATCTTTTGAAATATACACAACCAGGGTCAGGGCTCTTGTGTTTCTCGTCTCCTGTCTTCACCTTTATGCCTGTGGACCAAAAAGTTCATGGGCCTGATATCTTGGATCTTATTGTTTATGCAGATTATATCGATTAGCCTTTTAATCATTTATACTTCTTTTTTTTTTAGTGAAAGAGAGAAAGAAAGAGGAAGAGATTTTAGAAAAAGAGAGAAAAGGAGAAAGAAACAGCAAAAGAAAGGAAAAAAAGAATGAAAGAGAAAGAAAGAGGAAGAGATTTTAGAAAAAGAAAAGGAGAAGGAAAGAAACATCAAAAGAAAGAAAAAAAGAATGAAAGAGAGAAAGAGGAGGAGAAAGAGGGAGAGAGAATGGGATTCTTGTTTTATTGCCCAGGCTAGAAT
>CAUYQU010049609.1:0-11531 GCA_963574635.1 Cheracebus regulus
CTTTCTCCTTTTCTCTCTTTTTCTAAAATCTCTTCCTCTTTCTTTCTCTTTCATTTTTTTCTTTCTTTTGCAGTTTCTTTCTTTCTCCTTTTCTCTCTTTTTCTAAAATCTCTTCCTCTTTCTCTTTCATTTTTTCTTTTGCTGTGTCTTTCTTTCTCCTTTTCTCTCTTTTTCTAAAATCTCTTCCTCTTCCTTTCTCTCTTTCATTCTTTTTATTCAAAAAAAAAAAAATAGATTTATTATGCTAATAATACTGTAAGTACCATATTTATAGTATTGCAACTCTAATGTTTGCTTACTGCTGCATTTTACTTTTTGAAGAAACATTAGAGTCCAAAGAGAGAGAGAGAGGAAGAAAGCTCATGAAAAAGGGAAGGGGCCGGGCATGGTGGCTCACGCCTATAATCTCAGCACTTTGGGATCCAAGGTGGGCGGGTCACTTGAGCTCAGGAGTTTGATTCCAGCCTGGGCAACATAGTGAAACCTCGTCTCTATAAAAAATACAAAAATTAGCTGGAGGTGTTGGCACACATCTGTGGTTCCAGCTACTTGGGGGGCTGAGGAGGGAGGATCACTTGAGCCTGGGAGGTTGAGGCTACAGTGAGCTGAGATTATGCCACTGTATTCCAGTGTGGGTGACAGAGGCCACCATCTCAAAATAAATAAAAATGAAAGAAAGAAAAAGGGGAGGTTTCAAGGCATCTAAAGTTTTTCAGGCCAAGCATTCACCTAGTGAGCTTTTTTTTATGTTTCAGTTCCACATTTGGGGCCAGAGATGGTATCAGAAGGAATTTGTTTGGGAAATGACCTTTAATATCAGCACCAGCAGCCAAGATCCTGAGGTGTGCTTGGACCTGCATCCGGGGACCAACTACAATGTCAGTCTCCGGGCTTTGTCTTCGGAACTTCCTGTGGTCGTCTCCCTGACAACCCAGATAACAGGTAAATCTTGAACAACAGCATCTGGATTACCACAGACCTGTTCATAGGCCTGGATAAAGAGGAACATTGTTGCTTTTTATCATTATATAACAAACTTTAACAGGGAGAGGAGGAAGGACATGGAATTGGAGGCGTGCCTTAAGGTGCTTATAGCTGTGACTGTTACATTTTATTCTTTTTTCTTTTTTTGAGGCAGGATCTTGCTCAGTCACCCAGGCTGGAGTGCAGAGGCACTTGACCTGGGCTCAAATGATCCTCCCACCTCAGCCTCTTGAGTAGCTGGGATTATAGGTGGGCAGGCCACCATGCCTGGCTAATTTTTTTTGTAGAGATGAGTAAGAATGGTACTGATAGATAGCATAACAGCCCAAACTTTTAAAATAAGAGCCAGTGGGTGGTCTTGGTGCTGAGATGTATTTTTTGTAGAGACCAGGTTTCACTATGTTGTCCAGGCTGGTCTTGAACTCCTAGACTCAAGCAATCTGCCCGCCTCAGCCTCCTCAAGTGCTGGTATTACAGGCATGCACTACTGCACCCAGCCTGTTATGGTTTATTCTTAAAAAGATAGCTCATAACCACTGGGGAAGTCTACAGGGGGGAAAAAAGATAACTGAAACAAAATGTTAGCTTTGAAGAAATGTGTGTCTGTAGTGTTGGTTATATACCTTCTGGATGTTTAAAGAATTTAAAATACTTCATACTTAAACAAAAGATGCTTATGGCTGTTTCTTTCTCAGTAATATTTAGTTGGCATTCTGTTGCAAGTGCTTTAAGAGTAGATTACTAGCCAGGCTCAGTGGCTCATAACTATAATCCCAGCACTTCTGGGAGGCCGAGGTGGGAGGATCACCTGAGGTCGGGAGTCCAAGACCAGCCTGGACAACATGGTGAAACCCCGTCTCTACTAAAAATACAAAAATTAGCCAGGCGTGGTGGTGGGCGCCTGTAGTCCCAGCTACTCAGGAGGCTGAGGTGGGAGAATCGCTTGAACCTGGGAGGTGGAGGTTGCAGTGAGCTGAGATTGTGCCATTACACACCAGCCTAGGCAACAAGAGCAAAACTCTGTCTCAAAAAAAAAAAAAAAGTATAGATTCCTATCAAGGAACAGTGATTGCAGTCCCGCTATAGGTTCCCAATAAATTCACTTTCCACTCCTTTTCTCCTCCCTCTTCACATCTGTGACCCCCACTTCACACATGCTCTGAGCGAATACGAAGCGTATTAGCTTCTTGACTCTTATTTCACTGAGAAATTAGAAGTAGTCAGGTGAGGACTTCCCACCCTCAACCCTGCCGTTCCTCCCTTCATCCCGAATGTTCTGCCTCCACTCCTGTTCCTGCTCCCATGAAAGGCTGCCATCCCCCCAGCTTGTGCATTAGATCCCATCCCTTCCTCCCTGCTAGCACTTCCCCTCAGTGTAGAATTATCCCCAGCACTGCCTAGCATGTTGCAACGTCTCCCTTATTAATGAAAAGAAAGAAAAAATGCACAGACCTTCTTTGAGCTTGTATTTGTCTTCAGCTACTTTGTCTTCTCTCTGCCCCTTTCTATGAAAACTTCTTGGAAAAAATGGCTATTCTGTGGGCTCCACATCCTTACCTCCTGTTCCCGCTTTCACTCATCCCACTTAGGAAGCATAGGTCTTCACTGCCTTACTGAAAGGCTGTTTGTTTGATCCCCATCTTGCCAAATCCAATGGCCTGGTTTTGTTTTTGTTTTTTTGAGATAGAGTCTTGCTCTGTCGCCAGGCTGGAGTGCAGTGGCGTAATCCTGGCTCACTGCAACCTCTGCCTCCTGGGTTCAAGTGATTCTCCTGCCTCAGCCTCCTGAGTAGCTGGGACTACAGGCATGTGCCACCACACCCGGCTAATTTTTGTATTTTTAGTAGAGATGGGGTTTCGACCTGTTGGCCAGGATGGTCTCGATCTCTTGACCTCGTGATCCTCCCGCCTCAGTCTCTCAAAGTGCTGAGATTACAGGCATGAGCCAGCACGCCCGCCCAGTTTTGTTCTTGCCCGATTTCCTCGATAGCATTGACGCTCCCTCCCTCTTGAAACCCCCTCCCTTGGTTTTGGTTCCTTCAGCCTTGCTGTCCTCTCTGTCTTTGCTAGCTCCATCCACTTTTATGATCCTTCTTTAGTCTCCTTTTCTTCATTATCTACCCCTTCTGCTTACGTGATCTCAATCGGTCTCATGACTATAAATATTACCTATACGCAGAAGATTTCCAAAGATAAATTTCCAGTCCCAGCCTCTCCTTTGAGCACCAGACTCCTATATCCACCCATCTTCTACCCATGTCTGTTGAACATCTAACAGGCAAATCAAACGGAACTTGTGGTTTCTCACCTCTGCCCTCACCCCCAAATCTATTTTCCACTAGGCTTCTCTGTCTCTGTCTGTTATTGGCAATCATGTTCACCCAATTGTTCAGGCCAAAAATGAGTCCTAATTGGTTCTGTCCCACCCCCAAATTTCTAATCTGTCAACAAGCCCTGTTGGCTTGCTGTCTGAAATATATCCTGAATTCAACCACTTCTCCCCACCTGTGCCTTTCCCACAGCTATCCTGATCCAAGACAGCAACCTCTTGCTTGGACTCCTGCTGTAGTTTTCAAACTGGTTTCCTCCTGCCCATGACACCTCCCACCCTGGACTCCAGTCTTTGTCTTCACCATAACTTTAAAAAGATCACTCAGCACTCAGAGTGATCTTTTAAAAATGCATTTGAGAACATGTCAGCACCAGCTCAAAACTCTCCAGTGAGTATCCATTAAAGTTAGAATGGAATCCAAGTTCCTCACCATAGAGCATGTCATCTGGCCCCTGACTACTTCTAATTCATCTCCCCCTGCCCTCCTCCTTTCCCATTAAGCATCAGCTGTCTCCCTGGCCTTCTTGCAGTTCCTTAACTGGGTCAAATTTTTTTTAAGATCCAGACTTTTCCACCTGCAGTTCCTACTTCCTGGGACACTGTCAATATATGGCTTGTCCATAACTGTTCAGGTGTCTGCTCAAATGCCATCACATTTGCATGCTACTACTCTGTATCCCTGCTTGAATTTCTTCATAGAGTTTTTAAAAAAAATTATTAATTATTATTTTTTAGAGACAGAGTCTTACTCTATTACCCAGGCACTGGAGTGCAGTGGTGCAATCAAAATCACTGCAGCCTTGAACCCCTGGCCTGTAGCAATACTCCTGCCTCAGCCTCCTGAGTAGCTGGGACTACAGGTGCATACCACCATATCTGGCTAATTAAAAAAGATTCTTTTTTTATAGAGATGAGGGTCTCCCTATGTTGCCCAGTCTGGTCTTGAACTTCTGGACTCAAGTGATCCTCCCTCCTTGGCCTCCCGAAGTGCTGAGATGATAGGCATGAGTTGCTATGCCCAGCCTAGAGCTTGTTTTCTAAAAACTTTTTGCTCTTTTGTTCATTTTCTTTCTCTCCTACTAAAACAGGAGCTTCTTGAAGACAGTGATTTTTGTTTGTATGTTTTGCGTGAAATCCTCAATTTGTAAGAGTTGTACTGATAGATAACATAACAGCCCCAAATTTTAAAAAACAGCCTGTGGGTAGTATTGATGTTGAGGAGATGTCTGCTTAGTCAATGAATACTTGCAACTGAAAAGAATTCCCCGTATTTTGGGCTCGAGAGACAAGTGGTGTTCAGTTTGGGGATTTCTTTCCATGGTGACTTATTAAAATGAATAGCGATTTTGTATCTATTTCCTACTATGTGGTCTTTATCATATTCGGATGCTGTGCTTTTCTGGTTTAAATGACCACTGCATATTTTTCTGAGTAGAGGGTAGGGGGTTTCATCTTGATGAGACACTTATTCCTATCTTATTTTGTAGGCTGGAATAGAGCCTTAGTGGCTCAAGTTCTCTCTCTCTGTGCTCATGGCCAGCAGGGGACATTGTTGAGCTGTTTAATGTTCATTGAGATGAGTATTTTCCAACTCTATCCACTTTAAAGGATTTGTAATGTTAAAAAAGCACCAAAAAAAAATCAAGTTGCTTAGATCTTGTGAAAGAGTTCAAAAAACAAACAAACAAACAAAAAAACCCAATCCTTTTCTTTTATAAAAGGAGGGGAAAAAGGGAAGCTCACGTGTTGATGTGAAGAGGTACTCGTGGTTGCCTAAGATGTGTGTGGCCTTATTTCAGTGAAATCATGAACTTTTGGATTTTGGCAGAAACGTTAGGCTAAGGATTTGGGTCTGGACAATGTAGCCGCTCATTTCCCAGAAGGAAAGAGAGTGGAATTTCCCTTCTGAGTATCTTACATTGAATCTTACTGATGGGAACAGGATGAAAACAAGTGCTTTAAATACATCGCTGACATCAGAGGACAGTGGAGGTTCTAGGAATGTTGAGGGACAGGGGCAAGTGTTTGGGTGAAGGCAGGAAAGCAGGGGCTGGCGAGGGGGTAGGTGAGATGGAGCTGCGGCTTCACGGTGTTTCTCACTCTTGGCTGATAGGCTGCAGAGGGTGCATCGAACTGAATTCCTAAGGACAGCCCCACTGCACATATCCCCTTTAGGACGGGGTGAGGAACAAACTTTCATTCTTGATGCAGGCCCCAAAGTGTCAGAAGAGCATCCACATATCAGGTGTGCTATTTGCCCTTCCTCCCTTCCTCCCTTCTTTCCTTCCTCCCTCCCTCCCTTCCTTCCTTCCTCCCTTCTTTCCTTCCTTCCTTCTTTCCTTCCTCTTCCTCCCTTCCTTCCCTTCCTCCTTCCTTCCCTCCTTCCTTCCCTCCTTCCCTCCTTCCTTCCTTCCCTCCCTCCCCCCTTCCTTCCTTCCATCCTTCCTTCTTTCCTTCCTTTTTTTCCTTTCTTCCTTCTTTTTTTGACAGAATTTCACTCTGTTGCCCCGGCTGGAGTGCAGTGGTGTAATCTTGGCTCACTGCAACCTCCATCTCCTGAGTTCAGGTGATTCTCATGCCTCAGCCTCCCAAGCAGTTGGAATTACAGGTGTGTGCCACCACGCCCAGCTAATTTTGAATTTTTTTTTCTTTTTTGAGACAGTTTCATTCTGTCACCCAGGCTGGAGTGCAACGGTATGATCTTGGCTCACTGTAACCTCTGCCTCCTGGGTTCAAGCAATTCTCCTGCCCCAGCCTCCCAAGTAGCTGGGACTACAGGCACGCACCACCACACCCAGTTAATTTTTGTATTTTTAGTAGAAGTGGGGTTTTGTTATGTTGGCCAGGCTGGTTTTGAACTCCTCATCTCAGGTGATCACCCCCCTCAACCTCCCAAAGTGCTGGGATTACGGGCATGAGCCACCATGCCTGGACTAATTTTGTATTTTCAGTAGACATGGGGTTTCACCATGTTGGCCAGGCTGATCTTGAACTCCTGGCCTTAAGTGATCTGCCTGCCTTAGCCTCTGAAAGTGCTGGGATTACAGGCATGAGCCACTGCACTGGCCTCTTTTTCTTTCCGTTTCTTCCTTTTTTTTTTTTTTTTTTTTGACAGTCTTGCTCTGTTGCCCAGGCTGGAGTACAGTGGCATGACCTTTGCTCACTGCAACCTCCATCTCCCAGGTTCCAAGCGATTCTCATGCCTCAGCCTCCCAAGTAGCTGAGATTACAGGCATGCACCACCAGGTCTGTCTAATTTAAAAAATATGTATTTTTAGTAGAGATGAGGTTTTGCCATATTGTCCAGGCTGGTCAGTCTTGAACTCCTGACCTCAAGTGATCTGCCTGCCTCTGCCTCTCAAAGTGTTGGGATTACAGGCCTGAGCCACTGCCCAGGTAAGTATGCTATTTTCTTGCTAAATCTAAAAGCTTGTAGGCAACATTTTATTTTAGAGAGACAGAGGAAGCCAGAGACGGAATAGAGAAGAGGATGAGGGGTAGAAAGAGAGAGAGAGCACGAGAAAGCCAATACATAAATAAATGTGGAGATAAACCAGACCACTTGTCTTTTACAACATGGTAATCATTTGAGGTGGAATGCTTATTATGTAACCAAGCATGCTGGAGGAGCACAGGGAAGAAAAGGTGAAAAGGAAATTATTTCTTCCCATGTCTTCAGTACCAAGACTGGCAAATTCTTTGAGAAACTTCCCATCTCTCATTGTATTCATAACAAGAAAAAGGAAGGTACTTTTTCAGAGGGTTAGGAAAACAACAGAAAACACAGGCGTGTCCCAGGCATTTATCACATTGTCACTTTATCAGGGAGCTCCAGCAAGGACTGCCCCGATCCTCCCTGCCCCTGCCCCTGACACCGCCCTCCACTACGGGATGTTCTCAGGGAAGACTGAGCTGGACCAAGTCTCTTGATCTATTTTACTGAGGCTTCTCTTTCATGGTTGGTTACCCACAAACCATCCGAGGATGCCGTACCCGTGTCCTCAGTGAGAAACCCATCCCCTCTGGCTGGTTCCAGGGTACCACACTTATCCCTGGGGGTCCCCCTGTCTCTCAGGGGGCTGAAGCTGCACCACAGGTCAGAAGAGGGACTGGCCTTCATGGCAGCTGTTTCCTTTCCAAGTCTTCCGTGGACACAGGCTCTTTGGATATCAGAAGCCCTAACATTAGGTCGCACTAGGAGAGGCACGTTTGCCCTTCCATGCTTCACAGTCCACCTATTTCTCTCATTCCCAGAAAGCTCCCAACTGCTTTCTAGCTTCAAAACAAATTCCCAGTCCCCAAGTAAATGGCTGTGTGAAGATGGGTGTCTCCCAGCCCCTCTTGCTACTAGCTTCTGAATCCCGGCTAACTTTAGCTTTTATGAAACGTACACGACAAGGTTTTCTTAGATGAGAAGCCTGAAAACCAGGGTTTCTGTGTGTGTTGGGAGAGGGGGAGAGGAGCACACTGAGATACAACAATTTAATTAAGCAAATATTTACTTATTTACTTGTATTTGTTAAAAAGGACGTGGCTTGGCCAGGCATGGTGGTTCATGCCTGTAACCCCATCCCAGCACTTTGGGAAGCCGAGGCGGGTGGATCACTTGAGATCGGGAGTTCGAGACCAGCCTGGCCAACAGTGAAACCCCTCTCTACTAAAAATGCAAAAATTAGCTGGGTGTGGCTGTGGGTGCCTATGACCCCACCTACCTGGGAGGTTGAAGCAGGAGAATCTCTTGAACCTGGGAGGCAGAGGTTGCAGTGAGCAGAGATTGTGCCATTGCACTCCAGCCTGGGCAACAGAGTGAAACTCTGTCTCAAAAGAAAAAAAAAAAAATTTCTTGAGAAGCCACCAGCAAATATTTTTCGATTAGTTATATACAAAGACCTGTGCTGCCTACTGAGGATGTACAGATGAAAAGAAATTGGTTTCTTCTCCTTGGAAGGTCAAGTCTCATAACTTTACTGATAGAGAAGATCTATCTAGCTGATGACTTGTGGGGGAAGCTACTATTTTTTCTGTTGCCTTCAATTTTAATTTATCATGCCTTGGGTAGGATGATATGTCTGGAGAGCTGCCTACGGATTAGAAAAGAACCATCATGGTGTTTCTATTTTTTTTTTTACCTACTTTTTAATTATAGAAATTTCAGAAAAGTAGCATTGTACCAGGTTTTGGGGCAGTGGAATTGTGTTTTAATTCAGTTATTTGTGTTTACTTGAAGTTTATAGTACAAAGTTGGAGACATTGCTTAGTTTTGGTGCAGATAAAAATTTTTTCCATTTTTGATACTTTTAATTCATTTTGATGGGTTTTATATAGAGAAATTTTAACCCATTTGTACTTATACTACCCTCTTTCTTTGGCTGATTTTACAGTTTACTTTCATTAATGATATTAGTCTTTCGATAAATATTACAAATTTCTACTACAAGGCTATTTACTCTCTTATTTTCTCTTCAAAAAAAATTTTTTTTTTTTGAGACAAAGTCTCACTCTGTCACCCAGGCTGGAGTGCAGTGGCCAATCTTGGCTTATTGCAACCTCTGCCTACTGGGTTCAAGCTATTCTCCTGCCTCAGCCTCCCAAGTAGGTGGGACTACTGGAGTGTGCCACCACACCTGGTTAATTTTTGTATTTTTAGTATAGACGAGGTTTCACTATGTTGGCCAGGCTGGTCTAAAACTCCTGACCACAGGTGATCTGTCCACCTTGGCCTCCCAAAGTGTTGAGATTACAGGCATGAGCCACTGCGTGCAGCCTTTTCAATATTTTTTGACATTTAGACATTTTAAATTTTTATGTAATCAATTCTATTGATGCCTTTATAGTTTCTGCTTCTGCTCATGACAAGAAAAGCCTTTCTCACTCTGAAACCAGATCAATTCTTATTCTCTAATATTTTCTTATCCTTCTTAATAGTTTTTCTTTTTGCATTTATTTTATTTGTCCTCTTTATTTTTATTAAAATTTTTTTTTAGACATGGAGGTCTCACTCTGTCAACCAGGCTGGAGTGCTGTGGCACAATCATAGCTTACTGCATCCTCAAACTCCTAGACTCAAGCAGTCCTCCTGCATCAGCCTCCCAAGTAGATGGGACTACAGGTGCATGTCACCACAGCCTGCTAATTTTCTACTTTTTGTAAAGATGAGGTCTTACTATGTTGCCCAGGCTGGTCTCAAACTCCTGGACCCAAGCAGTCATTTTCCTTAGGCATCCCAAAGAGCTAGGATTACAGGTGGGAGCCACTGCACCTGGCCTGCTTTTTTGCACTTAAAATTTAGCTTCAGGCTGGGCGCAGTGGCTCATTCCTATACTTCCAGTGCTCTGGGAGGCTGAGGAGAGAGGACTGCTTGAGTTCAGGAGTTCAAGGCTGCAGTGAACTATGATCATGCCAGTGCATTCCAGCCTGGGTGACACAGCGAGACCACTTTTCTACAAATAAAATAAAATAAAAATAAAAACTTAGGTTCATTTGGAATTTATTTTGATGTCTGATATGAGGCTACATTTATGTGATAATTTTTCTCCCCAGCTGTAAGCCAGTTTCTTATCACCTTTTGAAATGCTGACCATCCATGCCACCTGGTACATTTATTTGGGTCTCTTTCTAGACTGTCTAGCTTTTTTCCATTGCTTTGTCTGTCCTGTGCATTTACTTTACTATTTCAATTGTTGTAATTTTATGATACATTTAACTTTTTTTTTTTGCAGAGCCAAGTTCTCCTTCACTACTTTTCCCCACATTTCCCCCCATGTGGAAATTTCCTTTGTCATTTGCTTCTAGCAGAGGATGGATATTGCTGACATCTGAGAATGGGAATGAAAGTCTCTCTTCTGGTTCCTCTCCCATCTCACACACCCAGGGTGAAAGCACTATACTTTCTAGCACAGGCAGCACCCATTTCTTGCCTTGGATCTAATTCAGTTTAAATCAGTAATGAGGCTGATGGAAAGGAGAGCAGGTTTGCCCAGGATCTCAGTTTGGGAGACAAGGAAGAGCACCTTGGAAAATTCAGCTGAAAGTCAAGTTTATTCAACCTCGAAATGTGCTGAGAACCAGCCTGATGAGGTTTAGGCTTGTATGTTAGAGAGAAAAAGTAGACTGTTTAAAATATAAAGTGGAGGCCGGGCATGGTGGCTCATGCCTGTAATCTCAGCACTTTTGGAGTCCAAGCAGGTGGAATCACCTGAGGTCAGAAGTTCGAGACCAGCCTGATCAACATGGTGAAACCCCGTCTCTACTGAAAATACAAAAATTAGCCAGGCGTGGTGGTGGTGTGCGCCTGTAGTCCTAGTTACTCAGGAGGCTGAGGTAGGAGAATCACTTAAACCCAGAAAGTGGAGGTTGCAGTGAGCCGAGATCGTGCCATTGCACTCCAGCCTGGGTGATAAGAGTGAAACTCCATCTCAGAAAAGATAATAAAATAAAATAGAAGGCGGGGAGGCCTTAGGCAAACAAAGCAGAAAACAGTCTCAAAGTCACAGGTTGATTGAATCCACCATATGACCGTGGTGCCTTGAAAGCTGTGACCCTAGACTGGGAAAGAACGATGTCACCTGGATCAAGTAGGGGACGGCTTTCCTGCTCACTCTGCAGTTGCGTCTTCTGAGCTCAGTGAGCACTTTGTTCTGCTGCTCCTGGGTGGTTTAAAAAAAAAAAGTTAGTTAAGAGATCAGAGGAACTACAATTATTACTCTTGGAGAAGAACAAAGAGGATTAACTTAAAAGAGCCTGGGGTGGGGGTGGGGGCGGATTCTTACACACACAAGAGTGCACAGTTAATCTCTACCTGGGCTGAAAAGAGGAAATACGTGATTTAAAAAAAGTTAATTTTCCTGTGACAACAAAAAATCCCAAGTGAAAGGGCATTTCAGTGACAGCAAAGGGCCTGAGTGCAGTTAGTTCTCAAAGGAGAAGGGGTAGTTGAGGGGGGACGTTGGGGGGGTGGGGGCTTTTCCTCCCCCCCCGCCCCCCCCCCCCCCCCCCCCCCCCCCCCCCCCCCCCGCCCCCCCCCCCCCCCCCCCCGCCGGGCGTCACAGTTTTAAACAGAATGTGCTCACAGACATAAAGAAGACAGATATTTGCCTAATTATGACATCAGTGTGGTAAATACTATAGGAGATTAAGGCTCTCAGTGGGAATGAGGAGAGACCTAATTCTCCCTTAAAGAGGTAGTGATATCTGAGCCAGCTCTTAAGAGAGCAAAA
>CAUYQU010049610.1:0-37367 GCA_963574635.1 Cheracebus regulus
TCTGGCTTCTCAGTCCCTTTTTCAGTCAACTGGATGAACTGCTCTGACTTCCCAGAGCTCCAGACATCATCCAAAAGGAGACTCAGTCCCGTTTACTCCGCACCAAGAGCCACCGAACCGAGGCGCCGGCAAAAAAGCCACGCCAGCCGAAAGGGTCGCACTGGTGACCCGTGGGGCTCCTCCACTGGGAATGTCCTGGTCCGTGGGCAGTGAAAATTTATCGGTAAGTGTGGCGTCCACTGGCTCTTTGCGCTTTTACTGGGAGCTGCAATCCTGAGCTGCTAGTGATCGGCCATCTTGGACTGCTCTCTTTAAGTAGACGGAAGGCACCCTCTTCTGGAGTCCTACTTTTATGGGAATTTTATTTTTGGAATTTCTCTTTTCTCTATCACTTCTTCTATGAGGAAGCAGGATTACCAGGCAAACCAAGGCAGTGAAAATCAAGCTAAGCACCAGCAGGCTGGCACGGAGCTGCAGTGACATCACTGAGGGCGCCATGCCACCTCTGCTGTGCGGGGAAGTCCAGGTTGGCCATGAGGACGTTCACTCCAAGGAAGGTTAACAGAAGCCACAGCTTCTGATCCTGAGCAGTCACGAAGCCTGAAGCTGGAGCAGGGGCCTGGGCATGAATTCTGAGGATGGCTCTTAAAGCGACAGATTCCCGTCAGGTCTGATGGGGAAACCAGGTTTGAGTTAAATCCCTCAATTCTAAAGCACAATATGGGCCCCAAAATAAGAATTCTTTTTTTTTTTTTGAGACAGAGTCTCGATCTGTCTCCAGGCTGAAGTGCAGGGGCGCAATCTTAGCTCACTGCAACCTCCACCTCCTTGTTCAAGTGATTCTCCGGCCTCAGCCTCCCGAGTAGCTGGGATTACAGGCGCACACCACCACACCCAGCTAATTTTTCGTATTTTTAGTAGAGACGGGGTTTCATCATGTTGGCCAGGATGGTCTTGATCTCCTGACCTCGTGATCCACCCGCCTCGGCCTCCCAAAGTGCTGGGATTACAGGCGTGAGCCACCACGCCCGGCTGAGAATTCTTTAACAAGTACAGATCACATTTTCCACTTGCCTGCCCATCCATTCATCCGTCCATCATCTATCCATCCATCCATCCATCCACCCATTCATTATCCACTTATCTATTCATCCATCCATCCACCCATTCATTATGCACTTATCTATTCATCCATCCATCCTCCACCATTTATCCTTTATCCACTCATCCATCCATACTTCTGTATGCCATCCAACTATTCATCTATTCATCCATCCATCCATTCTCATCATCCCTCTATACTTGCTATATATCCACTTCCATTCATACTTCCATATGCCATTTAACTACCCACCTATCCATCCATCCATCCATCTCCTCATCCATTCACTCATCCATCCATCCATCTATCCATCCATCCATCCATCTCCCCATCCATCCATCCATCCTTCCAAGACTCATCCACTTATTCCTCTCTCCTTGCTGCTCCCGGCCATGTCACAAAGGTGTGACAAGTGTCACCAACCACTCCCTGCACAGGTTGCTGGCACCGTTTGGAAAAATACCTCCAAAAGCATTCTGTGCTGAGATCCACTTGCTAACATAGATTCAACTTTAATCTCAACCTGAATATACTTAAATTATCAGTTCCTTCCCCAGGGATAGTTTTACATTCAATATTAAGCACTGGATTTTCTCCATTCTCAGGAGGCACGGCTTTGGAGTGGGGGGAATGGAGATGTGTGTGTTTGGGGCACCTGTCGGGGCCACCGCCTCATCACATGGACCCAGCAGGCTTCAGCACCGCTGGAGTGCCGGGGCAAAGACCAGCAGTAGGAGCTCCCAGCACAGCCACACTTCACCCGCCTCCAACACGCCTTGCAAGGAATGAGGCGTATCATCTCCTTGTTCTCAAGGTCACCCAGCTAGGGGCTCTGTGGTTCCAAATCAGCACTTTTTCAATCACAGTTAGTGTTTGTTAAGCACCAGAGCTGACCAGAGAAAAGTGATTAGATTCTACTTTGGACAGGACAATTTTGTACTCAAGGGCATCTATGTCCGTGAGCCAGGATCTGGAAGCCCTTCTGCATGGCTGGTGTGCTGCTGAGGACTCAGCTGCTCTGTCAGAGCGCGGTGGCCCTGTCCCCATTCCTCTCCCCCAGGACTCACCGCCCCGCACAGCTTGCAGCGATGCCTCCGCTTGGTGATGGAGTTGAAGGTCTCACCGCAGCTCTTACAGCCCTGCTTCTCCTTGTCACGTCTGGTCTTACAGGATAGTTTTCTGGGCTCGAGCTACAAGGAGGCAAATAGGTGACGTCAGCTTCCGAGTCATGTGCGCACCCTGCCCCATACGGTGGTGGAGGGGCGGCAGCTCTCGTGGCTGTAGAAGCAACACAGGCTCGAGGCAAAGAGTGAAACGTGCAGAAGGGGATGAAGTGAAGAGCCAAGTCCGCCACGTCTCTCTTCCCCGTGTCACTCCCCAGCGGCTGCCCATGCCCATTGCACCAGGTAAAGATTATCAGTGGATCAAGATATTCATATTTGGAACAACTTGGCCAATGACTGTTTCTGGTGCATCTGAAAACCTACTGAAAGGAGCCACAGCTGGAGGAACACAGCGCTTACCAGGACGGGCAGTAGGCAGCACAGCCATGGCCTTCAGCCTGGGGAGGGGGCGTCCCTGCCTGCGATCCGGACCACGTGGCCACGCACCTGCTCTGTGCTGGGCACTGGGGGCGCATACCCTCTAGGCACGCCACATGGATGAATATAGGTGTGCACCCACATGCCTTCGTGTGCAGACAGCATGGCAACATCTGGGGAGAGGTCAGGTACAGTGGCTCACGCCTGTAATCCCGGCACTTTGGGAGGCCGAGGCAGGTGGATCACTTGAGGTCAGGAGTAGACCAGCCTGGCCAACATGAAACCCCATCTCTACTAAAAAAAAAAATATGAAAAATAGCCAGGCATGGTGGCAGGTGCCTGTAATCCCAGCTACTCATGAGGCTGAGACAGAAGAATCGCTTCAATCGGGAGGCGGAGGTTGCAGTGATGCAGTGAGTCGAGATCGTGCCACTGCACTCCAGCCTGGGTGACAGAGCAAGGCTCTGTCTCAAAAAACAATAAATTAAGTAAATCTGGGAGGACATGTGAGGAAGCCATGAAAAGCAGAGACCAGGAGCAGGGGCTGTACTCCCCTGCGTCTCCTGTTGCTGCTGCCTGAACTGCCTACAGAGGAGGAGGGTGTGGAGGCGGGAGCAGGTATAGCCTGGGACTGCCCAGCCCAGCCTCAGCTTCCCTGTCTGATTATGGACAGTGCAAGGTGGACAGACCCCAGGCTCCTGCCTGCTGTCAGTCATGAGGCCCTGGATGGTCATCACCTCTCCCCCTTGAGCCTCACTTCCCTTACCGGTAAAAAGGGATGAGTGACTGCTCCCTGGGCCCTAAGCCTCATCACAGCACAGAAAACCCTGACTGCATTTGGCAAGCTGCTAATTGCCCTTTCATGTTACGTGGGAAAGGCCCCATCATTTGATGAAATGACCCGCATCCAGCATTTCCTCTCTGGGGAGGAAGCGCCTCCCTTGAGACACTTTGTCATGGACACAGAAAACTCCATTAAGAAGACTTTAGAAAAAGGCAAAGACAAGTAGGAGTTCCCCAGGGTGTCAGAGCTGGAGCTGCTGCTAGGAATGTTTATCTCAACTGCTCCAGTGCCCAGTCGGGGAACTGAAGCCTGGAGGTGTTGTTTTTCTGTTTAAAAGAAAACTACTGGCTGGGCGCAGTGGCTCACGCCTGTAATCCCAGACTTTGGGAGGCTGAGGCGGGCGAATCACAAGGTCAGGAGTTTGAGACCAGCCTGGCCAACATGGTGAAACCCCGTCTCTACTAAAAATACAAAAATTAGCCGGGCATATTGGTGCACACCTGTAGTCCCAGCTACTCGGGAGGCTGAGGCAGAAGAATCGCTTGAACCCCGGAGGCAGAGGTTGCAGTGAGCCGAGATTGCACCACTGCACTCCAGCCTGGCAAAAGAGTGAGACTCTGTCTCAAAAAAAAAAAAGGAAGAAAGCAAAGAAAACTACCTAAAATAAGCTTACCATTAGTATGGCTGAGCAGAATAAATAAAAAGAGGTCTGGATGTACTTTAAAATATTACAGAGAGCAGAATATGTGTGTGTGGCGGGGCTGGGCGCTAAGGGGTCGAAAGAACGGCACCAGGCTAAGGTTTCTGGAGCTGAGCAGGGAGGTTCACTGCAGTCATCCCCATTTGTGTGGGTCCAAACCCGCCGTAGGAAAACGTTAAACATACACTAAAAATACGTTTGACGTAAACTCTTCATGTTTAAGGAGAAAGAGGGCCAGGCACGGTGGCTCACGCCTGTAATCCCAGCACTTTGGGAGGCTGAGGCGGGAGGGTTGAGGGCAGGAGCTTGAGACCAGTCTGGGCAACATAATGAGACCACGTCTGTACAAAAATTCAAAAAATTACCAGCTGTGGTGGCACGTGCCTGTAGTCCCAGATATTTGAGGGGCTTAGGTAGAAGGATCGCTTGAGCCTGAGAGGTTGAAGTTGTAGTGAGTTGTGACCACACCACTGCACTCCAGCCTGGGCAACACAGCAAGATCCCAACTCAAAAAATAATAATAATAAAAAAAGAAAAAGGGGAACTGAACTGGTCGGGGGTGAGGGAGCAAGAAAGAGATGGCTCAGATTGGGCAGAAGCATTGGAGGCTGGGATGGGCTAAACTGTGTGCCCCTCAAATTCACATGTTGAAAATTTAATTCCCAAAGTCTCTGAATGTGACCGTATTTGGAGACAGGGCGTTTAAAGAGACATTGAGTTAAAATGAGGTCTTAGGCTTGGCCGATTCACTCTTACTGGTGTCTTTATAAGAGGAGATGAGGACACGGAGACACAGAGGGAAGACTGGGTGTGGACACATGGAGGCAACTGCCATCTCCAAGCCAAGGAGAGGCCTCAGGAGAAACCAAGCCTGCCCACACCTGGTAGTATTTTGTTCTGGCAGCCCCAACAAACTGATACCAGTGCCCCTGTGCCAATTCTGGCCGGCACTTCCAGCTGTGTGGCTTGGTCTGTGGTCTCCCTTCAGTGGCCCACCTGCAGATCCCACCAGCGCCCAGCCTGCTTGGCACAGGAGCCCAAGGGCAGGGCTGGCTCCTTTGAGGGTGACAGTGATGCTCACTCGCTGTGCCTCAGCCCCCAGCACCTCTGTCGAATGGGCCCTGCTCCAAAGACACAGGCGTGAGGCGGCCTGGGCTCCCTCTGCAGTTCCTCTCGTGCTTAAGACCACATGGGGGCTCCAAGCACACTAGGTGGGGAACGGGCATCACAGACGTCGCAGCACACTGTTCTCCAGGTGAGCACCCGGAGAGGCTGGAAAGTGGGAGAGGTTGATGGAAGGGCGGTCCCGATGTGCACCTCAGCCCAGAACTGCCTGCTCTTGGGGACCCTGGAAGGTAGACCCCTGCCATGGCACTCACTGCATGGCAGCTGAGAATAGCACAGGGTGTACCCATGGGTCAGGGGGCAGCTGGGGCTGGAGGAGTGAAGAACAGCCATGCAGGAGGGCAGCTTGCTTTGGGGCTCGGTGCACAGCCAGAGCTTGGCCTCTGAGGACCAAGGGGGACCGCGTCCCAGTGAAGGGACAGAAGACAATTCTGGAAGCAGCGAGTGTGGCCACAGCTGAGACAGTGCTGGGAGTCCCACTGGCTTCCTTTATCTGGCAAATCTTCCCTGCTACGGAGCTGAGCTGAGCACTGGGGGTGGGTCCTGGCCCTGCACCAGCTCCCACGGACCTAAGGTCTGCAGCTTGCCGAGGTCAACCCTCCGGCTCCCATCACCAAGGTGCGGCTGAATTTGTAGGCAAGACCCAGTAGCTGAGGGGCGAGAGGCCCACCTGAGTAGCCAGGGACGGTCTCTCGGCCACGGCCATGCACACTACCCCTGTGTGGATGAAGCTACCATGCCGGTTGACCCAAAGAAGGGAGCTCAGGTTTTTGTTGTGGATGTCGGAATATCAGAAAAACCGGGCCCGAGTCTCTCCAGGAAGATGGAGAACTGTGGCTTTCTCAGTATCTGACTGAGGGACTTCATCCTCCAAGTGCCCAAAACACACCAGCATTGACCCAGAGAGTGGTCTCCACCAAGGGCCAACGGAGCTATCCCCTCCAGCGTTTTTCCTTGAGCAAATTGAGCTGTCCCCTCTAGGAACTGGGGGCACAGCTGAGTCACACAGAATTAGAGCCCAGTGAGTGGCCCTGATGAAACCGAGTCAGTTTCATCAGATGCTAGAAATGATCCAGCAGGTGGCGCCGGCTGTGGGGCACAGGCACTGCCTGGGGCTGTTCCAGCAGGAGGACAGCGCCGGGCTGATGCCTCTGCTTCTTGCTGACCTCCCTGCCCTGGAGCCCGAGGGTGGACACAGGGCAGGGCCTCGTCCCAAGAGGGGCAGCTGCAGCATTGTGGGGAGGGGCAGTGCCTGAGAAGGGCCCCTTGGAGGGGTCCATGTGTCATCCACAGTGGGTCTGAGGTCCTAAGAGACCTTTTGGACTCTGGCATTTTGTGTTTCTGTTAAGAACAACTCAATGCTTGCCGATCAGGGAAGGCCTCGAATTCTGAAAGGCCCCTTGCAAAACTTCCTGGCTTGGGTGTAGCTTCTCTTAGGAAAGGGGCTTTCAGGAAATAGACAACTGAAGAAACTGGGGCTCAGGAAGTAAGTTTAAATTTGGCATACTGTAGCCAAAATCACTGTTGCTGATGTGAGAATTGACTTGCTTTTGAGTGCTTTTTCAAAAGCAGAGCTCATGTCCATCACACCACATTCGCCCCGTGCAGCTCAACACAGACACGGAGCTCAACAGCTCTCACCACGGTCTCAGCTCTGCTGCTTCTGCTCACAGGAGGACACGGTGAGGAACACAGGGCAGCCAGGCCACATCCACCGGGGGCAGGGAGGCCCTGCACTGGAGCCGTGCTCTGTTGGTGGTGGTCTGTCGTGGGCCCTGCCCTCGCTTAGTGTGGGTAAAGGGACAGAGACAAGAGACTGGAACTGGAATTGCGACCCTCAGTGCCAGGCTTCCCCGGGCTGCTGCAGAATCTGGGGAGGCTGAGGAAGTAAAGGGAGTGGGGCAGGCGGCACTGTCCACCCGGCTGGGCACACCCATTGAGGCACAGCGGGTCTGCTGGCCACTGCCTGGCCCGGCAGGCCCTGAGCCCCTGTTACTTTCTCTCCTGTGAAGGAGGCGGGCGGCCAATAGGGGCAGTGCCTGTGTGGCTGGCAGCGCCTGGCAGCTTCTCTGATCTCTCTGCCCAGAGCCAAGTGAGGCTGGAGAGGAGGCAGCCATCTGGGGCCACATCACTCCTGAGACTGCACGGCACGGGTGAGGCGAGGCACCTGGATCCTAACATCTGCTGATGCGGGGCTGATCAGGCAGTGCCTCTCACACATGGGCGTGGGCTGTCCCGTCCCCACTGGGGCCCTGCGATTGTGCCTGCTGTGGGCAGCTCATGCTTCTGTGGCTGCACTCATACCCTGAGTACCCGTTGCTTTTCATAACTTTCCTAAATGCTCTAGAAAGGGGACTGAAGAGCTCTGTTGGTCTGGGGCGCAGCCAGCCTCACACTTACGGTTTGGCAATACAAAAAGTTGCTGATGGGCGGATTCCCGTCATTGAGACATTTTTATGAGGGGCCCCCAGGGCAGGCTACCGGGCTTCATAGACTTGGATAGAGCAAACAGGTATCAAGGCCCTGGGGCCTGGCAGGGCAAGGGGAGCCCAGGGATCTCAGGGGACGATGGCCAGAAAGCTGGGTGAGGCCAGACAGAAGAAGAGACGAGGGAGAGGAGATTCTCTCCTAGGCAGCCAGGGGACCACTTCCCTCAGGGTGCCTGCCCCGTGTCAGATTCCTCATTTCAGTGTTAATAAGATGTCCCGGCTGGGCGGGTTGGCTCATGCTTGTAATCCCAGCACTTTGGGAGGCTGAGGCGGGCGGATCACCTGAGGTTGGGAGTTCAAGACCAGCCTGACCAACATGGAGAAACCTTGTTTCTACTAAAAATACAAAAAAAATTAGCCAGGCATGGTAGCACATGCCTATAATCCCAGTATAATCCCAGATACTCGGGAGGCTGAGGCTGGAGAATCACTTGAACCTAGGAGGCAGAAGTTATGGTGAGCCAAGATCGTGCTATTGTACTCCAACCTGAGCAACAAGAGTGAAATTCCATCTCAAATAATAAGAAGATGTCCCTTCAGGGTGCCTGTCTGCTCTGCAGAGGCCAGGTTGCTGTGCTTCGCGAATCCGGGTTCTGCCCTCTTGCCCGTTGGGATGTATTTGGAAGTCCCCCCACGCCTCTGCACTCCATCATGCCCCTGAAGCACTACATCCATCCCGAGGCCTCCTGAGTTTCTTCCTGGTTTCCCAATGCTTGGCCAGCACAGCTCATGATGGGTGGGTGGGGCCTGGTAAAGCGCAGGTCATGGGAGGGGCCAGCCAGCGGCCAGCCCAGCTGGACAGACCTATCTGGGGTGGGGCTGGGGCAGCCATCTGGGGCCACATCCTTCCTCAGCCTGCACAACACAGGTGAGGCGAGACACCTGGAGAACCGCCCTCCCACATTTGAGTGCAGCAGCCACACTGGGGTGCTCCAGGGTGACGTTGCTATCAGCATTGGCAAATGCCAGGCCTGGGCGCCAATGATGGCGGCTCCAGGTACAGATGCTGTCGGCTCTCATCCTCTTTTAACTTCCCAGATTAAACGAAGAGTGGCGGGCCTCATCCCAGTTCCCACAACACGCCTCTGGCAGGCAGGCGCATGCACACAGCCTGCCTGGCCGGGAGCAGCACCCTGTGCGCTGGCTGCTGTAAGACACACAAGAACACAGATGGGGCAAGGCAGGGAGACCCAGGCCTCCCTGGCCACAGCTTAGGGTGAAGGACTAAGTGGTCTTCTGCATTACCAAGCCTCCTAAGGTCCTTGCACTGTTAATACATGCTTTATGGGATGATTCACCCATGTTAAGAGCATAAATGTTCACTTGGAGCTCAGAGGATTCTCACATGTGTGCACAACTGTGTGACCACCTCCGACCAGGTAATGAACATCCCCACACTGACAGGCCTCGACGTGCCTGCCTTACAGAGTCCCCTGCAGTGACCATGTAGTCATCAGTGCCTAGTCTCAGACACAGCTTCACCTCCACACATCCAGGCCCCCAGTCACAGTGAGCCGGACAGGTTGGCCCCTCAGCCCTCGGCCTCCAGGAGGACCTGGTCTGAACCTCCCTCTCCATTTTCCCTACAGGTCATCCTGGTCTGACCCCCCCTGCTCTGCCTTTCACCCCTGCTGACTGCTGAGCATGGGTCACTCACCCCTGCTGCACCCCCACCGCCTTCAGTGGCCACCCCAGGCTCCACAGGGCTGGTGCTTGTGATCTGGAAGGAAACAGAGGTCGAGTGAGAGGAGATTCCAGGGCCACGCAGCCCCTGTCCAGCAGAGGGACCGTTCCTGAAGCCCCCAGCACCTCCGTGAGTTGAGGGCAGGCTCGGGAGGAGGAATTTCCAGGCCTAGGATTGGCTGTGCCTCTGGGGAAGCCGCTCCCTCCCTGGGGCTGCCTGAGCTGGAAGCCTCTCCTAGAAGGGGCATCTCCCAGTGTGGTAGGTGGCTAGTGGGTGACATCTCCCTATGGCCCACCCTGATCAGGAGCTCTAATTCACAACAAGTCACCCGGTGGGTGAGGAGGGTCCCTTTGTGTTCTTTCTCATCCTCCACGGCTCCTTATGGGGACTCTCTGCAGCCCCCCACTTTCTCAGCAGCATGAGGCTCTGGGCTCAGCCTCTGGACAGAAAGGCCTTGGCCAGCTTTGAGGACAGCCAGGCTCAGTGTCTCATGTTCCCAGGTAACCTTCACTCAAGGCAGTCCCAGGATCTTCCTTACTGGATGGTGCAAAGTTCTTACAAAGTAAGTGCAGAAAGCAGAAAAAACCTAGTGGACTTGATGCAAATATGAAGTGGGTATGGGGGAGGTGGGCTGTGCCAGGCAGACCCCTGGAGCCGGTAGCGAGGGCACAGCCAGCCTGGAGTTGGGATTCAGGCCTGCAGGGTCAGGGCCAGGCGGTGAGAGTTGGGCACCCTCACTCTGAGTCATGCCTGGTGCCCCCGTGAAGGCTGGAGCGGAGGGCCTGGCACAGGGCTCAGGGCATCGTCTCTCCTGGGTGCCTCCCTGGATGCGTCCTTGCTGCATCCCCAATACCTATGCCTTGTCCAGAGCCAGCGGCTCCAGGGCCTTCCGTGCAGCGGGCAGAGATCGGGCTCCTCACCCAATTCTCTCTCCCTGATCCGGCGAAGTGCCGGGGAAGAGCGGCTTGGCCCCGAGGCTGCAGCCCTGACTCCCTGGCCAGGCTTCTTGCCAAGGACCCTGTAGTGCTGCCTCTTGCCCAGCTCAAGTCTCCACATGAAATCCCCCTTGGGGCAGCTCCTCATGAGGATGGGGAGTGAGATGCTCCCACTGCTTCCCCCAACAGGCTCTGAGCCACCATCTCCCAGGGCACGGGGGCACTAGGGAGAAAATACAACCACAGAAAGGGGTCTGCAGTCATGGGCCGTGCTGGGCCAGACAGAGTGGTGTGCAGGCAGTGCCCCACGGCCCTGTGACACTGGTTCCACCCCCCATGGCCTGGGCATGTCACCGAGTTCCTCTGAGACTCAGTTTCCATGGGGATGATGTAACAGCCCTTGGTGTGGAGGATGCTGTGCAGAAGGTACTAGACAACCAAACAGGTCACGCAGGAGTGCTTCCTCCACACCCGCGTCCTGCTTTCCCGCCCACCTGGGCACCGACCATGGGCCTGGGGCGCAGCAGGCTGCAGTGGGCACTTAGTGGAGGATGGGTAGGGGTGAAATTAAGTTCAGCCTAAAGCTGCCATGGAAAGGTGGCCGACTGTTCAAACAATGTTCAAATACAGCAAACGCAGAGCTGTAACCAATCCAGCTGTTTCTGTGCCTCAGTTTCCCTCTTCTATGTATAAGTCTTCTCCGACCAGGAAGCAGCACAGGGGGCTCTCTGGACCTATTCTGGACTCAGGGGTTATTGGGACGCAGAGGGAGTGGGGGTGCTGTTTCATTCACAAATAGTTGTTTGCTCAATTAAATTGTTAAATTTGATTTGTCTGAAGATTTTTCTTTTAATACAAGGGTGCGCCCACTGTCCTGGCCCCTGGTGCAGCAGGAGGAAAGCCTGGAGACCAAGCTGGCCCCCAGATACCAGTGCCTTCTGCTCCCAGCAGGCAGCTGGTCCCCTGATGGTCCCTCTGCGCCCCGGGCCACGGACTCACAGGTGCGTCTGGAGAGAGGCTGGGGTCCTCATCCTGGCTGAAGGTGCCACCGAAAGTCTTGAAGGTCTCGCTGTTCTGCTTGTGCTTCTCGATGGTGGCCTGGATGATCTGGACACAGCAACACAACACCAAGGACCATCAAGGGGTATGGGAGGACACTGCCCGCAGGAGGGACGCGCCTGCCTCTGTCCTGAGGATGGGCCCTGGCGTTCCCAGAACAATGCCCAGGCCACTGGCCATCTCCCTTCCCCCTACCAATGATTCGGGCTCCCCTTGGAGATGTCCAGATTGAGGAGATCCACCCCGAGCAGAGAACTTGGCCTGTGACTCCACCAGGCCCATTCATGTTTATTTGGGGGCCTCAAACAAATGAATGGGTTGAAAGGCTTGTGGCATCTGAAGATGCTTATGAAGGCACAGTGTGGTCATTGCATCCCTGCAGGGTGGGGCACAGGGCCAGCAGTCTCGGAGGCCAGGGCCCCCACCCTCTGCCCCAAAATGAATGGCCTTACTGCTCAATCACTTGGTCATTTGGTTACTTCACAACTTTAAAATCTTCACCTGAATCCATTCTTTCTTCTCTTCGTCTGTCCTATAAAACCAAAACAGTCTTGTATTAATCCAGTCTTGGATACTGACTCTAAATGAGCAGCCCTTTCTCAGCCCTGCAGCACACCCCTGAGCCACACACTGGCTTATCAACGCAGCTCAAGGATTGGAAGATTGACCCAAGGGCCCCAAAACACTCATGGCCTGGTGGGGTCAGGTGAGCCACACAGAGCCCTCTGCAGTGGCTGTACATCAATGCCTCCTTGGACCATGAATGGGTCATTATGAAGATCCCACTGTTGGTGGGGTGTGGGAGACCAAAACTCCCATGTATGGCCAGTCAGAGCACAGCCTGACACCACCTTAAAGGGTAGTGTGGCAACAGCCACCAACATTTCAAACAGATGCACTACTCTGTGACCAGCAAATCTGCATCAGTAATCTATCTCACAGCTATAATTACACATACTCAGAAATGCCTAAGAACAGGGACACTGCTTGCAGCACCATTTGTGATGGCGAGGTTCGGGGGTAGCACAGGTCCTCGTCAGCGGGATCTAGTTAACGATCATAATGAAAACTATGTTGCTGGCCCGGTGCAGTGGCTCACACCTGTAATCCCAGCACTTTGGGAGGCTGAGGTGGGCGGATCACACAAGGTCAGGAATTCGAGACAATCCTGGCCAACATGGTGAAACCCCATCTCTACTAAAAATATGAAAAATTAGCCAGGTATGGTGTTGCACACCTGTAGTCCCAGCTACTTGGGAGGCTGAGGCAGGACAATCGCTGGAAAACGCGAAGTGGAGGTTGCAGTGAGCTGAAATTGCACCATTGCACTCCAGCCTGGCGAGAGGGTGAGACTCCCTCTCAAAACAAAAGAATGGTGTGCAGATATGGGATGATTCTTGACAAATTAGGTGAAGAAAGCAAGATGCAGGGCACCTTACACAGTAAACAGCCATCTATGATTTAAAACATAGATATATATGCTTGTGCATAGAAAATTCTAGAAGGGGCTGGGCGCGGTGGCTCATGCCTGTAATCCCAGCACTTTGGGAGGCCCAGGCAGGTGGATCACCTGAGGTCAGGAGTTCGAGATCACACCGGCCAACACGGTGAAACCCTGTTGGGTTTTCACCCAAACAAAAAACTAGCCTGGTGTGGTGGCACGCACCTGTAACCCCAGCTACCCGGGAGGCTGAGGCAGGAGAATCACTTGAACCCGGGAGGCCAAGGTTGCCGTGAGCCGAGATTGCACCACTGCACTCCAGCCTGGGCAACAAGAGTGAAATTCCTCTGTCTCAAAAAGAAAGAAATGAGAATCCTAAAGGATACTCCAGACAGGACTAAGAATGTGCTAGGCATGCCGAACAGGAGGTGGGCAGAGACTTTATTTTCATCAACTTCCCTTGGCACTGAAACCGCCCCAATAGTCACATAGATAGTTTTTCCAATAAACATAGAAATTGACCCTCTGATCTTAAAGCTTGAAACTTAGTATTTGTTTTATCTGAGTTCCTTCCTCAGAAAACACCTTCATGCTTCTCAAAAAACCATTAAGGAACTGAAACTCACCAGGTCACCACACCCAGGCAATGGGATGCCCAGACCCTTTATTCATCCTGATTGCTTCCTCCTGCTCTCCCTGGTTCCTGTTTCTTTACACATTGTTACATTTTCCCCTGCTGTTTAAGCTCCTAGTTTTAGTTGGTCAGGGAGATGGATTTGAGACTGAGTTCCCATCTCCTTGGCCGCAGCACCTGATTAAAGCTTCTTCCTTGGTAATAACCATCTCAGTGACTGGCTTTCTGTGCAGTGAGAAGCAGGACGTAGTCGGAACCCTGGTGTTTTGGTAACAGTACTGTTAAATTTTAACCCATGCATAAATAAAAATATACTGCAAGGTTATTCAGTTTAGAAAAAGAAGACATGAAGTTAAAGACATTCCCTAGAAACAGCCCGTGCCGTACCGCGTCTGCAGCTCCAGGGACCTTTTTTTTCCCGTTATGATGAACGTATGTGCTGTATTTGGTTTCATGATATCCTGCACCTGAAGGGGCAGGGACAAAGAACAAAGCAAAACCAAGCTGGTCATTTTAGCAGGTCCTGAACTCCAGCCTCATGTTCTCTGACTTAGAAGTGTTTCCCCAAGGAGGTAGCAGAGGTGGGCCTGTGGCCCCATAGTTCTGCAGGGAGAGGGGCGCAGAGGCTCAGGTCACTGTGGCTGCTGCATGAGTGGCCCACTGTCCCGTCCTGCTCTGACACAATTGGGACTGCTCATCTTCTATGCTTGGAACTCTGTTGACCAAACCCACTTTCCAACACCCAGCCCATCAGGCCTTCTCCCCATGTCACTCTCACCCATCTCACTTGAAGATAAGCCATTTCCCACAGGCTCCACTGGGCACTGCCCCCCACAGCAGCCATGTCCCCTTAGGAGGGAAAGGGATCTCATGAGAAGAGTGAGGATGGTCTTAGCCACTCTGCAGATGTCTGAGCCCCTGAGCAGGTGTGGCCTGAGATTAGAGATGTAAATAGAACAATGTATGCCCAGAACAAATGAAAATGGGGTCACTTCTTCATAGAACCGCAGCCTCAGATTCCATCCTCATCAGGATGAGACCACAGAGACCTTGGGACATGTGGCGGCTCCTGGTGGTCCCCAGGCCAAACTCCCAGAAACTGGGACTTTGGCCGACTGACCGCCAGCCAGTGGCTTTAGGGAAATACAGACCCTGGGCTATGCCTAGAATCCTGACTTTTCCTAAACACAAGATGAGAACTTCTGTGTTAACATATCAAACTAATTAAAATATGACTGATTTTTTTTATATAGAGAAACACTAGGAAAGTGGTTTCTTTAACTATTATAAAAAGCCAGCCATGCAGTTGTGGTGGCTCACGCCTATAATCCCAGCACTTTGGGAGGCTGAGGCGGGAGGATCGCTTGAGCCCAGGAGTTCGAGACCAGCCTGGGCAACATAGTGAGACCATGTTTCTACAGAAAACAAAAAATTAGCCAGGCATGGTGGCGCGTACCTCTTGTCCCAGCTACCTGGGAGGCTGAGGTGAGAGGATTGCTGGAGCCCAGGAGGTTGAGGCTGTGGTGAGCTATGTTTGTGCCACTCACTGCATTCCAGCTTGGCTGACAGGGCAAGACCCTGTCTCAAAAATAATAATTAAAAATGATAATAAAACGACCTTTACAAAAGATATTTTCTCTAGTCAGTCATTTTTTTTTTTTTTTTTGATATGGAGTAACCCAGGTTGGAGTGCAATGGCGTGATCTCGGCTCACTGCAACCTCCACTTCCTGGGTTCAAGGGATTCTCCTGCCTCAGCCTCGTGAGTAGCTGGGATTACAGGTGCACGCCACCTTGCCCGGCTAATCTTTGTATTTTAGTAGAGACGGGGTTTCGCCATGTTGGCCAGGCTGGTCTTGAACTCCTGACCTCAAGTGATTTGCCTGCCTCGGCCTCCCAAAGTGCTGGGATTACAGCCGTGAGCTGTCATGCCCAGCCTAGTTAGTCATTACTTTTTTTTTTTCTTTTGAGATGAAGTCTCGCTCTGTCATCATGCTGGAGTGTAGCAGCAAGAACTCAGTTCACTGCAACCTCCGACTCCCTGGTTCAAGCGATTACATGAGCCACCACTCCCTGCTAGTCATTATTTTTAATGGTATTTCTTAACCTGAATTCAGAGAATGTCAAAGTAAAAAGGGATTTTTGGTGGCATTAAGCAAGTGATTACATATTTTGATGTAGCAAATATTTCTGCAATACCCGTTAATTCAAAGCCCTCCCTACAGGGGACAGGGACCCGTTCCAGCCCCCCAACTCCCACTGCAATGAGGCACGGAATAGGCCCTTGGAACGGGGACAGCAAAGAAAAAGGTCATTGGTCATTCTGGACCATGCCACAGAGCTGCCTGGAACTCTCTGCCTGGCTCTGGTGCAGGAGGACAGGAAACAGCTCGGGACCCAGAGACCAGGCAAGAGAAGCAGGCCCTCGCCCCTGCCGGATTCCTCCGTGCATCCCTGAGCTTCATCTTTGGGTTTGTAAATAGAGCCCCAAGTCCCAGCCTCACAGGTGACAGGGTTCGGTCCAGATCCTGGTGCCATCCCTACCGCCCCCTGCATCCTCCAAGGCTCTGCAGAGAGGGGAGTTGGCAGCAACATGCCAGGTGGGCCAAGCAGAGAAGGCTGGAATCCTGCCCTTTCACCCAGGGTGCCAGGACCGAGACAATGCCTTGGTCACAGATAGGGTCTGTGGCGTGGAGAAGCAGGCAGGGGTGCCGGGCTGCACAGAGGTAAGTGCCTCGGTAGCCAGAGCCTGATGTCCCCAGCCCTGCTCAGTGTCCCTTCCAATGGGACATATTTGAGAGGGATGAGCTCACCCACCTGGAGGCCCGAGATGTCCATCTTCTCCCGGACGCTGAACTTCTGGCCCATGAGCCGCAGCTTGGGCACACAGTAAAGGATCATGCTGTTGAACTGCAAGAGGGATGGCAGAGGTGAGGAACGGGAGCTGCCCGAAGGCCACCCCCAAGGCCCCAGTGAGCTTCCCACATGGGATCCTTCTCTTTTTCTAAAAAAATGTTATAAACTGAAAAATATTTTTTAAAAGATATGTGCAGTAATTTTAAGTATGGTTATATCTTTGAGTGAGGAGACTCTACTCACTAGCTTTATTTTTGTGCATTTAATTTTTTTTTTTTTTTTTTTTTTTTTTTTTTTTTTTTGTGTTATTTTAAATATTTTTGGGCCTTATTTTTATGTTTGGTGTTAGTTTTGTTTTTGGCGACACTACTAACTTGCTTTTTTTTTGTGATTTTTTTTTTTTTTTTTTTTTTTTTTTTTTTTTTTTTTTTTTTGAGATAGAGTCTCTCTTGGTCGCCCAGGCTGGAGTGCAATGATGTGATCTCGGCTCACTGCAACCTCCACTTCCCTGGTCCAAGCGATTCTCCTGCCTCAGCCTCCCAAGTAGCTGTGACTACAGGAGCATGCCACCACACCTGGCTAATTTTTGTATTTTTACTAGAGACGGGTTTTCCCCATGTTGGCCAGGCTGGTCTCAAACTCCTGACCTCAAGTGATCTGCCCACCTCGGCTTCCCAAAGTGCTGGGATTACAGGCATGAGCCACTGCACCCAGCCAAACCAAAACTTTTGAATGAGCTACTGATACATTCACCAACATGGATGAATCTCCCAAACCCACACGCTGAGCTAAAGGAGACTCATCTCATGGCATTGATGTGACATTCGGGAAAGGCAAAATTCTAGGAACAGAGAAGAGATCCCTGGTTGCCAGGGCAGGGGAGCGCTTGCCCACAAAGGGGTGGGACAAAGGAATGGGGGTGGCAGGCGAGGGCAGTAATCAAATTGTTCTGTAACTTGTCCAGGCGTGGTGGCTCACACCTATAATCCCAGCACTTTGGGAGGCTGAGGTGGGTGGATCACCTGAGGTCAGGAGTTCAAGACCAGCCTGATCAACATGGTGAAATCCCATCTCTACTAAAAATACAAAAATTAGCCAGGCGTGGTGGTGGTCACCTGTAATCCCAGCTGCTCATGAGGCTGAGGCAAGAGAATCGCCCGAACCTGGTAGGTGGAGGTTGCAGTGAGTCAAGATCATGCCATTGCGCTCCAGCCTGAGCGACTCAGCAAAACTCTGTTTCAAAAAAAAAAAATTGTTCTGTAACTTGATTGTGATCATGACTGTATTCTTCAAAACTTAGAATTATACAGCAAAAATCAGTTTTAGTTAATATAATTTTTTAAAACTTTAAAAAGACCTTTCAAAGAAATAATTGTTTATTCAAGAAGAATCAGAAGCTAGAGGAAAATGGAGGAGCCATGGCACCCGGGGTGGGTCTTGAATTATACTTCCTTCCCACCTTCCCCATCCCTCCCAGCCAGGGTTTGGAATAGTTGAAACCATGATTCGCTGCTACAGTTCTCCATGCTCTGCTGGTTGCTACAAGCTGGAGTCTGCTCAATTCCAGGGAGGAAAGAGGTATTGGCTGTGAGGGAGTAAAACATGAGATATTTGCAGCAAATGGGGAAGAGCCGCGGGCAAAAGTTTGGTGCCTGGATGTGGAGGCGTGAGGCTCCCCGTGACTGGGTCTCAGAGGGAGCCAGAGTCCCAGCAGGAGAGGCCACAGAAGAGCCGTGTCCTTGGGCAGCCAGAGCCCTGCTGGCACTGCCCTGGGTGTGAGGCAACTGGCAAGGAAGGCTCTGTGGCTGGGCTGGCAAGGGGCTGGGCTCACCAGGAAGAGGTGGCGGTCCTGGGCAGTGCCGTTCTTGGCTGACAGCTTCTGGATCTGGCCCTCCTTGACCAGCTCATTGGCCGGGTTGACGATGTCCTCTTCCCCACCCAGCTGCTCGTACACCTCCAAGAGCTTGTGCATTTTCTCCTGCAAGAGACACGGGCTCAGACACCAAAGGTCTGTGAGCGTGGCTGGAGACCCAGAGACGCGCCCTTCCCTGCAACCATGGCCCAGAATCCAGAGAGGGCAATGAGTCACTGACCAACGTTGGGAGGGAAAACACAGAGCAATGCTTGACTTGAGTATGGAATGATGAATTGGAGCTCGCCGTCCGTAACAAAGTAACAATGATAAACAGCAACAGAGCTAACTACATTGCTTGCTGTGAGCCAGGTGCTGTTCTGCCTACGATACATGTTTTTGTTTGTTTGTTTGTTTTGAGATGGAGTCTTGCACTGTCACCCAGGCTGGAGTGCAGTGATACGATCTCAGCTCACTGCAACCTCCACCTCCCAGGTTCAAGCATTTCTCCTGCCTCAGCCTCCCCAGCAGCTGGGATGACAGGTGCCTGCCACCAGGCCCGGCTAATTTTTTTTATTTTTAGTAGAGACAGAGTTTCACTATGTTGGTCAAGCTGTTCTCAAACGTCTGACCTCATGATCCACCCACCTCGGCCTCCCAAAGTGCTGGGATTACAGGTGTGAGCCACCACGCCTGGCCTTAATACATGGTTTAACTCACCTAGTGAGGTGGGTGCCATTGTTATCTTCGGACAAGGAAACTGAGGCACAGAGAGGTCGGTTGAGTGTCTAAGACCCAGACTTGGACAATCCATGTCACCTTGCCCTGGCCATGGTGACTGGTGGGGTGGTCATGTGGGTAATGAACAACCAGAGGTGTGACGGGACAGGGTCAAAGCTCATGGCTCAGCTCCGAGCCAGAAGCCAATGCAGCGGAAGGCAGAGCTGAGCCCGCAGCCACCTCGACAACAGCCGCGTGTCCAAGTCTGGCCCTGCTGTGCCTTAGCAGCCCCATCCTTGGACTTGTGTGATCTCAGCCTGCACACCCGGGAGGCAGGTGGGTTTGGCTAACGCTTCTGTCTCTGGCACCAATGCAGGGAGGTGCAAGTGGCACCAGGTGTGATGGCCACTAGAGGAGCCTGCGGCAGAGAGCTTGGAGGAGCAGATGATGGCAGGGGTGAGGGCCTTTTGGGAACTGGGGGAATGGGCAAGTACTTGGAATATACACAGGGGAGCTGGGTGTGCACCTGCTCACTACTGGGGCTGGGTGTGCCGCTGGTGTGTACCGGGGGCCTGGGTGTGAACCTGGTATGTACTGGGGAGCTGTGTGTGCAGCTGGTGTCTAATACTGGAGAACTGCATGCACCCGGCTGGTACTGGGAGGGCTAGGCAAGCACCTGGTGTGCACTAGGAGGGCCGGGTGCACATCTATCATGTCCTGGGGTGCTGGGTGAGCACAGAGCCAATCCATGAAGGGACTAATGCACCTTTTGTGAGTGAATGAATGACAGTAACACTGAGCACTGACACTTCCTGCACCAGGTCCTATTCTGAGCATTCTATGTAGTGATTCTTTTAATCTCCACAGACACCCAATGACACAGGCTCTGTTGCTGCTCCCATTTTATAGATGGGGAAACTCAGGCACAGAGCGCTAAATAACTCACCAAGGATACAGATCTATTATAGCAAGGGACAGGGCTATCCAGCTGACCCCTTGGGGATGGGGGTGGGGGAGGTGTAAAGGAGTCACTCATGGAGCCCCCGGGGATGGGGGTGGAGGGGCTGGCGCACAAGGGCCCCTGGCCCTCGCACTTGCTGCAGCACCCTGCCCGTCCGCCCCCCACACTCACAACTTTCCGAATGGCGGCATTGGAGTGGTTGGCGGCCGTGGAGATGAGCTCCAAAGACCCTGCAGGAAGAAGACAGGTCAGCCTGGGGCCACGGTGGCTCTGTTTTTTTTTTTTTTTTTTGCTTGCCTGAGGGGCTCCAGGACAGCTGCCTCCAGGGAGAAGATCTGACTCTGCTCTTGGCCTTTTCCCTGGGTGCCTGGGCCACTCTAGAGGCCTGGCCCAGAGGAAGGCGGTGACCCTGCCCCTGACCCTGTCAACACATCCTTTCTTCTGGGACCCACACCAGGCAGGGGGCTCCGATGCTCCTTGCACAGAGGCCTGCCCGGGCTGCCTGCCAGCCACACTGGTCACTGCCCTCGGACCAGGAGCAGCCGGCACCCGCCCCGTGAGGCCCATTCCTGGAGCCTAAGCTCTGGACAAGGCCAGCATTTAGCAGACCAGTGTCCACCTGCACACTTCAAGCAGGGGAGATTCTCTGCCCTCAAAGACACTAAGTCCCTTCCAGGGCTGTTAGGGGGCTCGCTCATTCTCTCTCTCTCTCTCTCTCTCTCTCCCCTTCCCTTCTCTGTCTTTGTGCATCTTGCCCTCTCCCCGCCTCTGTCTGTTTCTCCCTCCCTGTCCCTCTTTTTCCCATGTCTCCCTATCTCTCTTGCTGTCTCCATCTCTCTCCCTCCCCTCTCTCCTCCTCTCTCCCCACCCTCACAGTTCCTGGCAGGTACCCCTGCGCCCTCCTGGGAGCCCTTGGCCCCAGCTCACTCTCTGCGTCCTTCCGGTCTGGGGCGTCCTGGGGGAGCCTCTTCAGATAGTCCTTGAGCAGCAGCTCGTAGCGGGGGATCCTCTGCACGGGCTCCAGCATGTGGTGCTGCAGCGTCAGGTTCCCGCACACCTCCTGCTTCTGTGGGGACAGACGGAGCATTGCACACCCCAAGGACATGTGCGTGGATGCCAGCCCCGCCCCAGCTTCTGGCCACCACTGCCCCAGGAGGCTACCCAGAGCTGACTGCCCTTCAAGACATGGCCGACACAAACCACATCTTACAACTGGGGAAACTGAGGAAAGGAACAAGGACTGGAACCCCAGGCAGGCTGGCTCTTGGCTCAGAGATGGCTCTCTCTCTCTCTTTTTTTTTTTTTTTGAGACGGAATTTCACTCTTGTTGCCCAGGCTAGAGTGCAATGGCGCGATCTCGGCTCACCACAACCTCCACCTCTCCAGTTCAAGCTATTCTCCTGCCTCAGCCTCCCTAGTAGCTGGGACTCCAGGCATGCCACCATGCCTGGCTAATTTTGTATTTTAAGTAGAGACAGGGTTTCTCCATGTTGGTCAGGCTGATCTCGAACTCCTGACCTCAAGTGACCCACCCAACTCAGCCTCCCGAAGTGCTGGGATTACAGGCATGAGCCACCATGCCCGGCTGAGCTGACTGTTATACACATCCTCGGTGGAGAAAATAAATGCCTGGACAGGACTCCTCCCCTCAAGCGTGGGTTCTCCCCATTCCCACCCACCCGTGGGCCTAAGCAGAGCTCCCCCACCCCGCTGCTGGGACATCAGGCAGAGCTTCGTCCAACTCTCCCCACCAGGAATCGGGCCAGGGCCTGTCCTCATGCCTAGAAGCCGCTTGGGAGTCCTGCAGATGGCTCTCTGTGTAAACACACCAGTGTTCCGGTCGGTTGCTGAGACCCTCGCACCCCACCCCTGCCCAGCACTGCTCACTGGCTCCCTGCGCCTCCCCTCCCACCCTGCAGCACCTCCTCACTGCCATGTCTCCATCTGGCATCTGAACCCAGACATGTACGCTGAATGCTGCCATGCTGTCACCTCTGTGCCCCCCACTCAGGTCCTCCTGCCCGGGCTACTCAGCCTCTGCCTCCCCTGATGACGCCCCCTGGGGAGCCTGTGAGGCCTGCTGCTTCTGCCTTCCTGACCACCAGCTTCCCCCAACTGCCAGCAACTCCAGGGCCTCAGCCACCCTCACCCGGCTCAGAGCCCAGAACAGAATGGCTTCCAGCTCAGATGAGCTCAAAAAAGCCTGGGACATAACAGGATGAGAGAAACTCAAGTGGACAACCTTCATAAAGACAGCTGTTTCCGACAAGACATCAAGGGAGGATGAGGAGCAGGATATTGACATGATCTCCAAGTCCCTTCCTACAAGAAACTTTTGTATGTTTTTTTTCCATGGAGTCTGGCTCTGTTGCCCAGGCTGGCATGCAGTGGAGTGATCCTGGCTCACTACAGCCTCTGCCTTCCAGGCTCCAGCAATTCTCTTATCTTAGCTTCCCAAGTAGCTGAGATTACAGGTGTGTGCCACCACGCCCAGCTAATTTTTGTATTTTTAGTAGAGACGGGGTTTCACTGTGTTGCCCAGGCTGGTCTCGAACTTCTGACCTCAGATGACCCGCCCACCTTGGCCTCCGAAAGTGCTAAGATTACAGGGATGAGCAATGCCTGGCCAAGAAATTTGTTAAAAGTGGGGGGAGGGGGGAAAAACCCAGCTTCACCTAAAGAGTCCTGGCAGACATGCCCCCTTAATCAAGTGAATATCCTCAGGATTGGACGCAGAGACTGCTCCACCCAGCAGGGTGCAGGGAGAAGGGTACAGCCTCACTCCAGGGAAAGGCACAGCCTCAATCAAATGGAGGACAAACAGCAGAAAAACCGAAGCAGGCAGTCCACAAGTAACTAGTCTGCACCCCTCAAAAAGATAAGGACAGAGACCTCTTCCAGACCCAAGGGGACAAATGCAATAGTGAGTGCCACGTGTGGCCCTGGGTTGGGTTATGGACCGGAAAACAAGAACGTTACTGGGACAGTCGGTGACATCTGAGCATGGGCTTCAGAGTAGATAGCACCAGGGCGTCAGTGTAAAGTCCCCGATTGTGGTCACTGTGTGAGGATTACGCACGAGATACTCCATGTTCACATTGGGTGATAAAGGGTTATGGTGCCTGCAACTTAGTCTCAAAACGCTCAAAAGTCATCATCATCTGTACCAGTTTAGAGAGAATAATAAAGTAAGCAAGACAAAATGTTACCAGTGTTTAACAATTTGTCATGTTTGCAACTTTCCTGTAAAGCTTTAAAGTTATTTCAAAATAAAAGTTTAAAATATGCTTTGGATTGGCCGTGTGTGGTGGCTCACGCCTGTAATCCCAGCACTTTGGGAGGCCAAGGTGGATCACGTGAGGTTGGGAGTTTGAGATCAGCCTGACCAAGATGGAGAAAGCCCGTCTCTACTAAATATACAAAATAAGCCGGGAGTGGTGGCACAGGGCTGTAATCCCAGCTACTCGGGAGGCTGAGGCAGGAGAATCGCTTGAACCTGGGAGGCGGAGGTTGCTGTGAACCGAGATTGCGCCATTGCACTCCAGCCTGGGTGACAAAAGCCAAACTCCATCTCAAAAAAAAAAAAAATGCTTCGGATTAAAGGAAGGAAACCTGCAAAAGGCCATGGGAAACTTGACTGCCCCGCAATCCTGTTTTGTCCATGCCAGGACTTCTCAGCCTGGGCGCTATGGACATTTGGGTGGGAGAATTCTCTTTGGTGGGCCATCCTGTCCACTGCAGCGTGTTTTCCAGCATCTCTGGACCCCAGTCACCAGATGCTAGGTGCACCACCAATGTCTGCAGATATGGCCTGGGATCCCCAGGAATGAAGTTACCTTCAGGGAATGGCTGGACTGTACTGAGTCCAGGCGGAGGGCCCTCCCCACAGCCTGCCTGGCCCTATGCCCAATCTGCCTAGGGTGAGGGGATGCAAAGACCAGTGGCTGGCCTGCAACTGGGGCCATGTCTGCCTCAAGTGTCCCAGGCAGACGTCGTCCAGGACACAGCAGTGCTGCGGTAGCTGCTGCAGACAAGCGTCTGCATCCCAGTCTGGAAAGCGTCTAGCCTCCTAAGGGTCTGCTGGACCCAAGAACGGGGTCTGCCAGGGATGGACAGAGAACCACAGCCTGTGCCAGAAGAGCACTTGTTTCGCTGCACCCTGGAAGGGCTCATTCAAGTTCGACGACACACGTGTTTCATTACGCCACATGGCCATGTGACTATTTCACTGTCTCAGCGTCTACACAGAGGAAGAGCAACTCCCCAGAGTAGGCCCTTCCTTTTCTTCATTCTGAAGCCTAGATGAGAGTTGCCAGCTCGACTCGCAACCCAGGAAGAAAACCAAATTAATCTTGATTTTGTCTTCTTTTTCTTTTCTTTTTTTTTCTTTCTTTTTTTTTTTTTTTGAGACAGAGTGCAGTGGCTTGATGTCAGCTCACGGCAACCTCTGTCTCCTGGTTCAAGTGAATCTCCTATCTCAGCCTTCGGAATAGCTGGGACTACAGGTATGCCACGCCCAGCTAATTTTTGTATTTTTAGTAGAGACGGGGTTATATAGTCCTCGATGGTGGAAAATGCATTTATAAATAAGTTTACATTTTAAAAAGTGGTGAATGAAGCTACTTAAAAGTAAAAAATTCTGTATGGCAAACAACACCATGAAGTTAAAAAATAAAAGATCAATGGGGGAACTAACCTGTGACATGCATGAGAGAAAGCAGCTTATGTTCCTATCATATAAAAACCTTGTGAATCCAAGATCAAGAGCTCGAGACCATCCTGGCCAACATAGTGAAACCCCGTCTTTACTGAAATACAAAAATTAGCTGGGTGTGGTGACGCACGCCTGTAGTCCCAGCTACTCGGGAGGCTGAGGCAGAATTGCTCGAAGCCGAGAGGTGGGGTTGCAGTGAGCCGGGATGGCGCCACTACACTCCAGCCTGGCACCTGACAAAAGAGCGAGACTCTGTTTCAAAAACAAATAAACAACAACAACAAAAAACCTTGTGAACCAAGAAGAAAAAGACCATCCCTACAGGAGACAAGAGCAGCCAGAGCTGTGAGGAGGCTGTTAGCAGAAGAGAAAAAGAAAAAAGCAGTGTAACATTTAAACAAAAATGCTTGCACTAGATACGGAGGGACACTGCGGAATCAGAGATGTCCTTTGAATCCAGCTTCCGTCAAATAACAGCTCGCCATGCTGTAGCTTGCACAGCCTCTTGAGCCATGATGTTCCCATGGGAATGCTGATTTGTCTCTGGGAGTTCTTGTAAGGATCGGAGCATCAGTAGAGTGTCTGGACACATACCATCATTTTACTAATTTTCTCCATGTTCCAAAATTTCAGTAATGTCATATATTACATTTTGGAGTTAAAAAATATGTTTTTTTAAAAATAAAACACCTGGCTCTGTGCATCTTGAGAATATCTGTGTCCACACTCCCGCTTCCCACCTTACCTGGATGCTGTGGATGATGTCTTTAAACAGTGGGGAGCGCTGGGTCCACGTGCTCACCAGCCCCACGGCACGGTCAAAGTTCTTGACGTACTCCCCATACATCTTCAGGAACGGGGCCAGCTTCTGCAGGATGTCCCCGAGCCGTGGGTTCATGTCCCTTAAAAGAGAAGTGAATTGTCAGAGAAATAGCTAGTTTCAGTGGGGGCTCCGAGGTTAGTGGACATGAACGCCACCAGGGGAGTGTGGGGTGGCAGCCAGCTTTGTGAGATGGTGAGCAAATTGGTCACCCTCTTTGAGCCTTAGCTTCCTCCCCATGTCATGTAGAGTTGAAAATAGTTAATTGGGCAATTAAATGAAAGGTGCCTGTAAAACAGTTAAAAGGGCAAGCTTAGAACCAGTACCCCAGACAGGAGATAGCAGTTGTAGAAGAACCGCTTGAATGATGAGCCGCAGTTACCAAAGAGAACCAAAAAAATACCAATATGCTCCTTTTAAATGGGCAAAGATTAGAAACACTGGTTCTATCTAATGCTGGCAAAGTCCTAGGGAAAGTAGCTCTTTGTAACTGAGAGTGAAAACTGCTGCTTTGGACAGGGATTTGCAAATAATTTTCAAGAAATAGAAAAATATACTAATTGCCTTTGATGTTGGAACTGTTTCAAAAAGAAAAAAGCCACAAGTACAAAGCCATCACTCAGGCGTGACTGTGAATGTGCACACATACATTTAATTTAAAGGCCCTCAACTGGGAGGATGGGTAAGTCGTTGGACCCCTGTGCTGTTACAAAAGGAGCAGAGAAGGTCACAGTGCACTCATGAGTTAGCAGTCTCCAGGGCCTTGCAGGAGAAAACCTGTCTGTCTCTACCAAGCATGGGTTCTGTCAGCCAGAAGGCCACATCGAATCCCGACTGCCTCGGGGACACAACACAGCCTGCTCGGCAGGGGGACCACGTCCTTCTACAGATTTATAAATTGACACAGCCCCTCCTTGAGCAACAGGTGAAAAGACTCCCCCAGCCTCCTATCCCAGTCAAGCCTCTGTGGTGTCCTGGGCTGCAGCTTGGAGAAAGGGCTTGTGGGACACAGAAGGACCAGGCTCCTGATGCAGAGGGAAGCCAGGCCTGCAAACGGGGCAGGGAGCAGAGACCCTGAGTCAAACAGCAGTGGCAGCCCCAAGTGAGGAGAAACCCAACAACGCAAAGTGGGCAACTGGCGAGTCCGGGGGGCCACGGGATGTTTCATGAATTGTGACTTGCACTGAGCTGTCCCTCTGCTAATGAACAGAAGCAGCAGTGGGACAGTGGGACAGTCCACAGGGAGAGCAGGAGGAGGATCTGAGGTCCAGTGTTGACGGGGAAAAGTAGCTATTTTTTTTTTTCTTTTTTTAGACAGTCTCACTCTGTCAACCAGGCTGGAATGCAGTGGCGCAATCTTGGCTCACTGCAACCTCTACCTCCCGGGTACAAGTGACTCTCCCACCTCAGCCTCCGGAGTAGCTGGGACTACAGGCACGTGCCACCACATCCAGCTAATTTTTTTTTGCATTTTTAGTAGAGGCGTTTCACTATGTTGGCCAGGCTGGTCTCAAACTCCTGACCTCATGATCTGCCCGCCTCGGCCCCCAAAGTGCTGGGATTATAGGCATGAGCCACCGCGCCCAGGATCGAAAAATAGCATTTTTAAAACAAAAGTGGAGTATAAGATGGGAGGGAAAAGAAAACCAGCTAGCACTATCCACTGTGTGGTGTTTCCAAATGTCAAACTTCATTTCAGAACCTCAGAGCCCGAGTGCGGCACTAAAAGCCCTTCATTCCGCGTCATCTGCTTTCTCAGGAACTAAGCCTTGGAGATGCTAAGTGGCTGGTCAAGGTCACCAATCAGGAGGGGTGGAGTCTGGATCGGACCCAGGACCGTGCAGAGAAGGGAGGCGCCCATCCACCATGAGACAGCCCCCCAGCACTTGCCTGGCTCTCAGGCACAGGAACCCCAGATCTAGAGACCACCTGAGGGGCCCCACAGGCATCTGCGGCTGGTACTCACCACTCCTCGGTGATCCGCGTCTGCAGCTCCGGCAGCAGGAACTGCCCGTGGAAGCGGTGGATGGAGGAGATGTTAGAGAAGATCCCCGTGATGACTTCTGGAGGGATCCCCGCATCCGCCAGCCTGGTGCAGAAAACCTGAGCACAGAGAAGCCCACATGTGGCCGCTGAGCCTCTTCCACTGAGCACAGTTGCCGCCCCGCTTCGGCCACAGGTGTGGGCGCTTGTGCCACTTTGTGTTCTCTTAATGAACTTCAGAATCATCGTCCTCCCTTTTCATCGGGCTTGTTCGGACAACTTCATGGTCTTAATGCAAGGTCACTTATGACTTATGATTGTGGGTGAAGCCAGAACAGTCCCCTCAGGACAGGGAAAGACCCCTTTCCACAGCCACCTCTCATATGAAATGGAAGGGTCAGATTTCCTTTTCTAGCTTGTGAGAGAAAAACAGTGGCAGCGCCATCTGTCAAAACACCGGCTTCCATGGGTGCTTTATTTCCTGTGCTCATAAGCCCCACGTTGTCATGTGGGTAGGGAGGAGTGGTAACCTCTGTCCCAACTATTTATGCAGAAAAACAGCCAGCAGCTATTTACATGCTCAGATAATGCAGCTGCCAAGAAGAATTGTCCCACAGGTGACTGGGCAAAGCCTTTTCCTCAGAGCTACAAAGCACTGAAAACAAAAAAAGTTTCTAGGGCAGGCGTGGTGACTCACACCTGTAATCCCAGCACTTTAGGAGGCTGAGGTGGGTGGATCACCTGAGGTCAGGAGTTTAGACCAGCCTGACAAATATGGTGAAATCCTGTCTCTACTAAAAATACAAAAATTAGCCAGGTGTGGTGGTGCGTGCCTGTAATCCCAGCCACTCAGGAGGCTGAGACAGGAGAATCACTTGAACCCAGGAGGCAGAGGTTGTAGTGAGCCAAGATCGTGCCACAGCACTCCAGCCTGGGTGACAGAGCGAGACTCCATCTCAAAAACAAAAAAGTTTCTAGACCAGACTTAAATTTGACTGAGTTGTAGTATTTAAGTCATTCATACTGCACCTGTAATGCCCAGCCAATATCGAGAGATACTGACACTGCCCACTGAAACTCTGGGAGTGGACTAAGGCAGGCCCTCGAGCCCTGTGGGCTACCTGGTCCAGCAGGTGCAGCCGCTTCACGTAGGTCTCCTCGGTGTGCAGGAGCTCCTGGGCAATGTGGAGAAGCTTCTGGGGGCCAGAGTGCTGTGGAGAGAAGAGACGCAGCTCACCTGGGGAAGATGAGCCTTGGGGAATTGGCACCTAACAGGGGCTGTCTCTGTGTGTAGGATGACCAGGGGCCACCGGGGTGGGAGGAGGCCACGGGGGCGGGAGGGGGCCACGGGGGCGGGAGGAGTCCATGGGGGCGGGAGGAGGCCACTGTGACGGGGATGTGATACTCTGTTCTCATAGACAGTACTTCCATGGAAGATTCTGGGAAAGCACAGTAGTTTCTGGCAGGCCCCCAAAAGCCTCTCTAGCTCAAAGATGACTCCACCCTCCAGGCCTTCGACTACAGAGCAGCTGCAGTGACCATGTCAAAATATATTGGACAGTGATGTCAGCAAGATGGTGGAGTAAGCAGCCCTTGGCCTTCCTTCCCCACAGAGACATAAGGTTAACAACAATATATGGGCCAGAAAACCTGTGTGAGAATTCCAGACACCAGCTGAGAAGCTACGGCACCCAAGCCATTATAAAACCAAGAAAAGATTTCAGCAAAAGGTGTAGGGAAACTGGTGACGTGTGGCAGGCTTGTCTCAGTCCACGTGGGCTGCTCTAAATGCACACCACCATGTCCAGCTAGTTTTTTTCTGTTTTCTTCTTGTAGGCATGAGGTTTCGCCATGTTGGCCAGCTGGTCTTGAACTCCTAGACTCAACCTACCTGTCCACTTCAGCCTCCCAACGTGCTAGGATCACAGGCGTGAGCCACCGTGCCTGGCCTCCTCCTGTTTTCTGACATTAGGCAGGCTAACAAACCTCTGAGCTTCAGTTACCACAAATGCGAAACATCAACATCACCACCTAGTACCTACATCACAGGGAGGTGATGAGGATGGAGTGGAACGACACATATGAAGGACTTAGTGCAGGACAGGGCACAGAGCAAGAGCGAACCAAAGCTGGAAATCATCACTATGGAAGTTTTTGCTGAAAACATCTGAGACTGGGTAATTTGTAAACAAAAGAAGTTTATTTCTCACAGTACTGAGGGCTGACCTGCTTGCAAGATGGTGGGCTGAACACTATACCCTCACATATGGAAGCAGTGGAAGAGAAAAAGGGAGACGAAGGCTGTGTCCTCACATGGTGGAAGAGCAGAGGAGAACAAACCCATGAACTTCCTCCTTTATAAGGGCCCTGATGCTATTCGTGATGGCTCTAACTTCATGACTTAATCACCTCCTAAAAGCCCTATTGTGGCAGGCCAATTCTCCTGATAATCACACAGACAGGCCTGCATGACAGTCACACAGACAGACCTGCATAGCACTCCAGATACACAGGTAGATTTCTACAGCACTGCCTTAATATTGAGCAAATAGTTAAACCTAGGGAAATCGGTGCCCAGACATCAAAGCTAGAAATGAAACATATAATCAGTAGGAGACTTGCATAAGCTTCTCTCTAACTGGGAGCAAGTCAAAAAAATGGAGACAGTCTTACACTCCTAGTGCCAGGACCCATCTCAGGTCAACAGAATCTGAGACAAGTCAAGGTAACAGAGGCAGCTGTTTGAATGGATTCATTGAAGAGTCTAAGGCAGCTCTCCAGGTGTGAAGGAACTAAGATAGAAATAATCACTGCAGTACCACAGTAGACAGGCCTTGAAGGTACTGGGGCCGTTTTAATCAGACTTAGCAAGCATTTTTTGCCTCTGACCTTCCAGCTGAAACAAAATTAACTACAAAGAAACAGAAAAATACAGCTTAACCAAAGAAACAAAATAAAAAACTCCAAAACTGATCCTAAGGAAACACAGATCCATGAAGCTGCTTGAGAAAAAACATTTAAATAGTTGTCATAAAGATGTTCAATGAGATAAAAGGGAACACAGATAGATGACTAAGAAAAAATTAGGAAATGATACATAAACAAAGTGAGGATATCAACAAAGAGATAGAAACTATTAAAAAGGACAAACCAGACATTCTGAAGCTGAAATACACATTAATTGAACCAAGAAATTTTTAAGAGGGTTTTGACAGCAGACTTGATCAGGCAGAAGAAAAAGTCCGCAAACTTGGGGCCGAGCGCGGTGGCTCACACCTGTAATCCCAGCACTTTGAGAGGCCGAGGCTGGCGGATCACAAGGTCGAGAGATCATGACCATCCTGGCCAACATGGTGAAACCCCATCTCTACTAAAAATACAAAAATTAGCTGGGCGTGGTGGCGTGTGCCTGTAGTCCCAGCTACTTGAGGCTGAGGCAGGAGAATTGCTTGAACCCGGGAAGCAGAGGTTGCAATGAGCCGAGATTGCGCCACTGCACTCCAACCTGGCTCCTGGCGACAGAGTGTAAGACTGTCTCAAAAGAAAAAAAAAAAAAAAGAAAAAGTCCGCAAACTTGAAGAGAAGTCATTTGAAATCAGAGTCAGATAACAGAAAAAGAAGAAGAGCAAGGAGAGCCTGAGGGACGTATGGGCCACTATCAAGTAGATCAGTACATGCACATGTAAGGTCCAAAGGAGAAGAGAGAAAAAGGGGCAAAGACTTTATTTACAGAAATAATGGCTGAAAATTTTCCAAGTTTGAGGAAAGCATGGCTTTAAAACTTCAAGAGTCTCAAAGACCTCCAACTAGGGTAAATCAGAAGACAACCATACCAAGACACATTATAATTATATAACTGTCTAAAGTCAAATACAAAGAAAATCTTGAAAGCAGCAAGAGAAAAGCAATTTTTCTCATGTAAGGAGTCCATAAGATTATCAGAGGATTTGTCAGTGGTAACTGCAAACCAGAAGGCAGAGGGAGGATACATTAAAAGTGCCGAAAGAAAAAAAACCTGTCAACAAAGAATATTGTATTTGACAAAACTGTCCTTCAAAAATGGATAAACAAACACTTTTTCAGATAAAAGCTGAGGGAGTTCATTACCATTAAATCTGCTCTAAAATAAAAAAGATTAAAGGAGTCCTTTATATTGAAACAAAAGGATGGTAAAAAGCAACAGGAAGCCACATGATAATGTAAGGTTCTTTAGTAAAGGTGAACACACGGATAAATACAATAATTTGTATTATTGTCCTTTCAGTATATAGAATTTAAATTACAAAACAATTTAAGCACTTAAATCTATATGAATTTGTATACAATAAATAAAGATTAATTCATGACATCAATAACAAAGCAGGGAGAGGCAGGTGGAACTGGACGTGGAGTTTTTGCATGTGATTGAAGTTATTATTTTAAAATAGAATGCAATAACTTTAAAATATTTTAAGCAATTGCAATGGTAACCACAAATAAAATATTTATAGATAAAAAAGGAAACGAGAAGGAAATAAAAGCATATCATACAAAAAAAATCAATGAAACATAAAGAAAGGCAGGAAGAGAGTAAAGGAAGGACAAAAACAACCTATAAGACATACAGAAAACAACCAAATGGCAGTAGTAGGTCCTTTCGTATCAGTAACTACTTTAAATGTAAATGGATTAAACTTCCCAATCAAAAGACATAGTGGCTGAATGGATTAAAAATAACAGCCTCCTGGGACTTGAGTGTAGTTATAAATATATAAATAAACAATAGCCTCCAACTATATGCTGTTCACAAGAGACTTACTTTAGATATAAGGACACACATAGGCTGAAAGTGACAGGATGGAAAAAGATATTTCATGCAAATGGTAACCAAAAGAGAGCAGGAGTGGCCCATACTTAGATAAAATAGACTTTATAGCAAAAACTATTACAAGGCTGGATGCAATGGTGTACACTTATAGTCCCACCTACTCAGGAGGCTGAAGTGAGTCACTTAAGCCCAGGAGTTTGAGTCTATCCTGGGCAACATAGTGAGACCTTGTCTCAAAAAAAAGGAGAGTGATATCAGCAAGATGGCTGACTAGAAACACCTGGCATTCCTCCCCCTACCCCAAGAAAGGACTAAGGCGCAAACGACTAAGATTTGACTGGTGCTGGAATGAGTGGTGGAGTAGAGATGCATCTGTGATGATTGGAAGCCCAGGAGAGCAGTGTGGAGGCACCCAGCCTCTAGCAGTCTCATCTCCCTCCACCCAGGTAGGATCTATCCAGAGTCAGGAGGGACTTCCCTTTGCAGGGAAAAAGTACAACCCAAGAGAATCCCACAGTCCTTGCACGCCCCAAGCCCAGTTTGGAGAATTGTGAGAATCCATACAGCCACATTGCCCCGATTAGGATCACAAAGTGTGCACTCCCCATCCCCCAACCACCCCTGTGAAACAAGCTGCTGTGGCATGGCATCATCCTGAGACCAGACCACCTCCAGAGTGCTCCAGGAAGTAGCTACTGTACCTCTCCAGCCCTGGGGCTCCATCTCCATTCCACCAAGACCACATGAGTGTGTGAATGCCACAACCCCAGCTGCATAGAGCTTGGGCCCAGGATTAGCGGTGACTCTGGTCCTACACAGCAGGGAAACCAACTCTCGGTGCCACACTTTCAGCTAAAAGAACAGTCTGCCAGTGCCACCCATGAGGAGCTCAAGCAATCCTCCCAGCTATTCTTCAGAAAGGAAGGAGAAATAAAATCTAACTGACAAGCAAAAAAATAAGAGAATTCATCACCACTAGACCAGTCTTATAAGAAATACTCAAGATAGTCTTATATCTGGAAGTGAAAAGACAATAAACACCATCATGAAAACATGTAAAACTATAAAACTCACTGGTAAAGCTTATATACAAAGGAAAAAAGAATCAAATCTTATCACTGCAGAAAACCACTCAACTGCAAAAATAAATAATGAGAGGAGGTAAGTAACAAAGGGTATAAAAAACAACCAGAATGCAATCAGTATAATAACAGGAGTAAGTTCTCACCAATCAATAATCTTGAATGTAAATAGATTAAATTCCCCCATTTAAAAAATAAACTGGCTGAATGGATTAAAACAACCAAGACCCAACTATATGCTGTCTACAAGAAATTTCCCTTACATGTAAAGACATACATAAACTCAACGTTAAGGATGAAAAAAAATTTTTTTAAAGTTAAGGATGAAAAGCTACATAAGTAGCTATGCTGTCTACAAGAAACTCCCCTTACCTGTAAAGACTTACATAAACTGAAAGTTAAGGATGAAAAAAGATAGTCCATACAAACAGAAACCCAAAACAAGCAGAAGTATCTATACTTATATCAGATAAAGAAGACTTCAAGTCAAAAACTATAAAAAGAAACAAAGAAAGACATTACATAATAATAAAGGGATCAATTCAGGAGAAGAATATAATAATTGTAATTGTAATTGTAAATATACATACACCAAATACTAGAGCACCTAGATACAGAGAGCAAATATTATTAGATATAAAGGGAAAGGTATACCTCCAACACAATAATAGTTGGAGACTTCAACACCCCACTCTCAGCATTAGACAGATCATCTAGACAGAAAATCAAAGGCATATCAGATTTATTTGCACCACAGACCAAATAAATCTAACAGACATTTGCAGAACATTTCACCCAACAGCTACAGAATACACATTCTTCTCATGAACATATGGAACATTCTCTAGGACTGACAATATATTAGGGCACAAAACAAGTCTCAGATGTTTTTTTTAATCAAAATTATATTAGGTATCTTATCTGACCACAATGAAATAAAACTAGACATCAGTAAGAAGAGACACATTCAAAGCTCTGCAAATATATGGAAATTAAATAACATGCTCCTGAATGGCCAGTGGGTGAAGGACACAAAGTCAATATATGAACATCAGTAGTGTTCCTATACACAACAAACTAGCTGAAAAAGAAATCAAGAAGGCAATCTCACATACAATAACTGCAAAATAAATACCTAGGAATAAATTTAATGAGGGAGATACAAAATCTCTACAAGGTGCAAAAGGAAAATGAAAACTCAGGACCTCAATTCATGACGCCAAAAGAAAAAAATTAAGCTGAAAGCTGAGTCATGCAAGAAACTGCCTTTCCTTTTGTTCCTGACCAGACAGCTATACATGAAAGGTTAAATATCTCCACAGGTGGTTGCCCTACATTTACCTCGTTTTATGTAAAGTGCAGATTTACTGAGCAACAGATGAATACATAATTGACTGTTTGCCTACCAGCTCCTTTTCTCTTGCAACATGTAGATTAACATACCTTCCCTTTCTCCCCTCCGGCCCACTTTTTCCCTTTAAATACTTAAACCTTCAAAGGCCTCTGTCGAAAACACAGGCCACAGACTGTTTTTCTATGATTCCATGTTTATTTTTTCCAGGCATGACCTCAACCTTGGCAAAATAAACTTCTAAACTGATTGAGATCCGTTTCAGATACTTTTTGGTTTACCAAAGACAACTAAAAAACACTAATGAGGCTGGGTGTGGTGGCTCACGCCTTTAATCCCAGCACTTCAGGAAGCTCAGGCAGGTGGATCACAAGGTCAGGGGTTTGAGACCAGCCTGGCCATCATGGTGAAATCCTGTCTCTACTAAAAATACAAAAATTAGCCAGGTGTGCTGGCACGTGCCTGTACTTCCAGCTACTTGGGAGGCTGAGGCAGGAGAATCACTTGAACTCGGGAGGCAGAGATTGCAGTGAGCCTAGACTGTGCCATTGCACTCCAGCCTGGGCAACAGACCAAGACTCTGTCTCAAAAAAAAAAAAAAAACTCCAAAAAACAAAAACACTGATGAGAGACATTGAAGTGGACTGTTTCACGAAAGGGCTGTGCAGGTAAAGAGTCCCCCAAATGCAGAAGGAGTTGAGGAACCAAAGAACGAGGGAGACTAATATAGTTTCTCAGCAGAGGGTGATTTATTGGGGAACTGACAGGAGCATGGTTGTGGATGGCCACAAAACAGGTAGACCTTCACGCTGTCAACCCCCAAACCCAGGACTTACATGCCATAGGGAAAGGGTATACAGTGCTTCAGAAGGAATGTGAAGGACATTGAAGTCAACCCCTCAGAAATAGGCAAGAATGCTGTATGTATCATAGCCTAAGGGCAGAATTTATGGTATGTGTTTATGATAACATCAGAGTTGTCATGGCCTAAGGGTAAGATTTACAGTAAGCATTTGCTCTTACACAAGGAACAGTAGATAAGGTAGAAATCTTAGAGGCACTGCTGGAACTATGATTTATCAGAAGTTAACATGGCAGATTAGTGTAAAGTAGGTAGCCAGGCAGACATGAGCAGGGCAGTAGCAGCCCTGCCATATCACGAGTATTGGGTGACCATCATCAGGTGATAATGGCAGATATTTTTGTGTAGGTAAGGGAATCTGCGCAGGGTCTTGCCTGGGTATGCTGGCAATGGACTGGAGGCCCTCAGGCACTGAGGGAATGGGGTAGAGCTACCAGGAACTCATGCCTTATGCAGGGGAGGAGCCTGGTCTCTTTAGTGTGTAATGGACTGGTATTCAATCTTTGAGGTGGGAGCCTGTCGGCAGGACCCTCTCTTTCTTTGCTGAGAGCTTTCTTCTTGCCTAATGCATTTGCCCTCCTTACCCTTCAATGTGTCTTCATGCCTAATTTTTCCTGGTTCATAAATATCGAGCAGAACAGGGGCTAACTGCATGAACAGTACTAATAGAAGACACATAATCCTTCTATGACCTTTTTTCTTTTTTTTTATTTTATTTTATTTTATTTTATTTTTTTTAAGATGGGGTTTCACCATGATGGCCAGGCTGGTCTTGAACTCCTGACCTCAGGTGATCCACCCACCTCAGCCTCCCAAAGTGCTAGGATTACAGGCGTGAGCCACCACGCCCGGCTGACCTTTTTTCTTTTTGAGACTGAGTCTCGCTCTGTCACCCAAGCTGAAATGCAGTGGCGTGATCTCCACTAACTACAACTTCTGCCCCTCGAGTTCGAGTGATTCTCCTGCCTCAGCTTCCAGAGTAGCTGGGACTACAGGTGCGTGCCACCACACCTGACTAATTTTTTTGTATTTTTGGTAGAGACGTAGTTTCATTGTGTTAGCCATGGTGGTTGCAATCTCCTGACCTCGTGATCCACCCACCTCAGCCTCCCAAAGTGCTGGGATTACAAGCATGAGCCACCATGCCCAGCTGACTTTTCGCTTAAAACATTGTTGATCCTTTGTTTTTCAGAGCGAAGAAAAATTTTCTTGTAAGCTATTTATAGCTTTTAACAATCGAGTACTCTTTTTTTTTTAAATTGAGACAAAGTCTTGCTCTGTCACTGGAGTGCAGTGGTATGATCTCAGCTCACTGCAATTTCTGCTACCTGGGTTCAGCAATTCTTGTGCCTCAGCCTCCCTAGTAGCTGGGGCTACAGTCAGATGCCACCACACTTGGCTAATTTTTTTTTGTATTTAGTAGAGATGAGGTTTTGCTATGTTGGCCAGGCAGGTCTTGAACTCCTGACTCCAAGTGATCTGACTGCCTTGGTCACCCAAAGTGCTGGGATTGCAGGCATGAGCCACCATGCCTGGCCAACAATTGAGTACTCTCATAAATAAAATTTGGAGCATATTTGTTTCTCTCTCCTGATTTCTCCAAAATTTTGAAACTATTTGTGAGTATTCTTACTTATGGCAATATAGTTATTTGCCCAAGTACAAAAAGCACGTATTTTCTTTTTTTTTATTTTATTTTATTTTATTTTATTTTTTTTATTTTTTAATTTTTTTTTATTGCATTTTAGGTTTTGGGGTACATGTGAAGAACATACAATATTGTTGCATAGGTACACACGTGGCAGTGTAATTTGTTGCCTTCCTCCCCTTCACCTATATCTGCCATTTCTCCCCATGCTATCTCCC
>CAUYQU010049612.1:0-39538 GCA_963574635.1 Cheracebus regulus
ACACACACACACACACACACACGCACGCACACCCCATCAGTAAATTATAACCAAACCTTAACTCTACTTCCCCTCCTCCTACCTACTTCTTCCACTCTGGGCCAAGACAGTTATCTTTCTTAATTGTTGAAATAGCTTCCAATCTGCTATATGTACTTCCACACTTGCCACTCTACCATCTGTTTTCAACATGGCAGCCAGAGTATGATCTTCTTAAAATATAACTCAGACCATGTCATGCTTCTCAAAACCTGTCAAAGGCTTCCATCTCATTCTGAATCATAGTTAAAACCTCTTCCCCCAAACACACACGCACGCATGCACGCACGCACACTGATCTCTCCCTCAACTTGCTCCAGCCACACAGGCCTTCTAGCTGTCTTGCCCTGCCCCAGGGACTTTGTCCTGACAATCTTCTCTGCCTGTAATGCATTTACATAGATTCCCCCAGGTCTCTTCTCAAAAATCACCTCAACAGAGAGGACTTTCCTGACCACACTTGTAAAATTGTACACTCCCCTCTCCCAGGCTCCTTACTCCTCCATCTTTGTTTTACTCCACAGAACTTATCATCACCTGATAAAATATGTCTATTCATTTGTTGTCTATTGTCTACTTTAAGGATGGTAGGGATTTTTTTATATTTGTGCCATACTCTAGTACCTAGGACATGCAGTAGTTATTCATATTCGTTAAATAAAAAAGTTATATGAAATACATCACTTGACAGCTGATTTGCACAAGTGGGAATCAATATGCCAATTTTAACTTAGAATTTCTACTATTCTTAAACCATATTTAAGATGAAATAGAGATAGAATTTGATGGTTTTTATTATTATATGGTTTTCAGTATTGGACACAGTAGGGCACAAATTATATTAAAACTACAATTAAAAATTACAATTTCCTCTGCTAGCCCCCACCCCCAGGCCCCCGTGTGTGATGTTCCCCTCCCTGTGTCCATGTGTTCTCATTGTTCAACATGGAGAGGGATAGCATTAAGAGAAATACCTAATGTAGATGATGGGGCAATGGATGCAGCAAATCACCACCATGGCAAGTGTATAAAACCTGCATGATCTGCACATGTACCCCAGAACTTAAAGTGTAATTTAAAAAAATGCAAAAAAAACAAAAACAAACCTATAATTTAATGTCAAGAAAGCCCTGATTTTACTCTGATCATCCTTCAAGGCTGTTGTTCTTGATTCCAGCATTGACATTTCATGTTTATTTCATTAAAATTATACTATTATAAAATATTAAATATTTAAAGCATATATAAGCTATTTTCACAGTTGATTTGCATAAGTGAAGTTAATATGTCAATTCTAACTCAGAATTTCTAAGTAGAAATATACATATTATGGCTGGGTGTGGTGTCTCACGCTTCTAATCCTGGCACTTTGGGAGGCCGAGGTAGGTGGATCACGAGGTCAGGAGTTCAAGACCAGCCTGGCCAACACAGTGAAACCCCGTCTCTTAAAAAAAAAAAAAAAAAAAAAAGGAAATATACATATTATGCATATTATGTCTGAGGTAGACAAATACAAATATGCTATATTTACTATACTCTGACAGTTTGGTATCTTTAATCCCATAAAAATTAATTACCTGACTTGTTTCCACCAAAGCTCTTCTAATTAAAGTTTTGGACCACAGTGAAAGAAAATAAGCTTTAATTTATATGTATTAAATTTTGTATATCTTCCTTTTTCTCTCTCTAATGGAAGTCTTATTAGTACATAATTCAGACATATTTGTTGAATTATGCTGCTGTCAGCTTTTCTAAATAGAACATTGTAACAACTCTCATGTCTACAACCCCATTCAGCCAGAAATACAACTCCCCAAGCTATGAGTATTTTCTACTAAAGGACTTGAAAGAGTCAGTGTTTCATAAGGAGTTAAGTTGGGAATAACAGACCATCTTGATCACAGATTTCTGAATTTTTTTACTATATAATAATCACTGGCAATTATCTTGTCCAATACCTTCGATATAAAAATGAGAAAAAGTGAAATATTCCTCATGCCCTTGGAAAATTGCTGGCTTAGTTTTCTTTCCCCTCTAATGGCTTACCATCTGGTGATTTAAACTGGCCAAGCCACTTCTCAAGGCTGCCACACTAGCCTATGTCTCCTTCCATGGTGTTTTCCCCAATGTTTGTATGCCTGATTTCTCCATGTCATTCAGATCTCAGCTTGAAGAAGACTTGCTGAGGGAGGTTTTCTCTGGCACCCAGTCTAAGGCAGCCTTTAGTCACCTGCTAGCTTATCTCTTATTTTATTTCTCAGCATAGCATGTCTCACTATTTTCTTTCTGAAGGGTTTGTTTTTATGTTTATTATGTGTTATTGTTCATCACGGTACATTAAATTCAAAGGGTAGCAGCCTTGATTATTTTGTTCACCACGGTATCCCCAGTGAGTAGAACATTTCCTGGCAATTAGCTGATGCTCAATAATTCTGTATATAATAAATGAATGATGAAATCTTTGTGACTTTTCATACTTGTATTAGTGACTAAAAACCATGAGGGGGCCTAAGAATGTAGAACCCAACAAATATAGACTTTCCACCAGCCACATCATGGGCCATTTAAAATACACAAAATTAACTGATATAATTGTTGTAAGTCTTCAGAGTTACATGCCCAGGTGTTTTTGTCATTGCCAGACTACTCTTTGATAAACCTATCAATCACAATGTTTGTTGATAACATGCATCTCTCATCACCAAGTGCAGTCTGACTTTCCTACCTTTGAAATAAGAAACAAAAATGGTTTCTGCTTCCTCTTGATGTTTTCCTTTCCAGGAAATGCTTTCCTCAAGTATTTTAGGTGAGTTACATTAAAATATAGAAAAATTAGCTTAAATCTTTTTTCTTATCAGAAAAATAAGCTAATTATATTTGTTCAACAAATGATTTTTGAGCACCTACTATATATCAGGCTCTTCTTTCATTGAGATTGGTTTCTAATGGGGGGACCGGATAACAAACAAATAACTAGACTGCAACATTCACGTGTTATTATATTCTTACCACAGTTCTTTGATGTAGGAATTATCATTCAGACTCATACTGGTAGTTGCAGAGTTGGGATTAGAACATAAATTTCTGTTAGTTTAAAGCCTCCTTCCTTTGTACTTTATTGTTTGGAAAAAGAACATTCTATAAAAACTTAAATAATAATAACAAAACTGAGTCTTATAAAGCTTGAAAATCACCATAATTTATACAAAAATAAATTACCCATTTAAATAGAGAAATTATTTCTATGTTTTGGTCATAGAAGCTAAATGCATTATACATTACCATAACACATTACTTTAAACATCTAAAAAATGAATTATGGTATAAATTAGACCTCATCAAAGGATCATTCAGTTACATAGCTTATCAGTTATTGTCCAAAGTGTTCTCAGTAAGACAGCTCTAATTGCTTTAAAGTGTTTAATATGGTGGACATTAGATTCTGTGGGTGGATAAGCCAATCTCTAAGTCAGCCAATGCTTCTGTAACTGTCCAATGGGTTCATTTTGCCTGCAGCCCAGATAGAGCAGATTTATCAGACAAAGGAATTGCAATAGAAAAAGTTTAATTCACGCAGAGCCAGCTGAACAGGAGACCAGAGTTTTATTATTACTCAAATCAGTCTCTCTGAAAATTCAGAGACTGGGGTTTTTTAAGGATATTTGGTAAACAGGAGGCCAGGGAGTGCTGACTGGTTGGGTGGGAGATGAAATCATAGGGAACCGAAGCTGTCCTCTTGTGCTGAGTTTGTTCCTGTGTGAGAGACACAAGACCAGATGAGCCAGTTTATCAATCTGGGTGGTGCCAGCTGATCCACTGAGTGCAGGGTCCTACAACAGTAGTCTAGTCCCCAGGCAAGAAAAGGGTTTGTTTTGGGAAAGGCTTATTATCATCTTTGTATCAAAGTTAAACTATAAACTAAATTCTTCCCAAAGTTACTTTAGCCTATGAATAAGGGCAGCTTGGAGATTAAAAGCAACATGGAATCTGTTCCATCAGATCTCATTCACTGTCATAATTTTTCACTGTTACAATTTTTACAAAGGCAGTTTTACTCCTATGATAATCCTTCAGTTGGTTCACTGTCTAGTTCCTGGCAGTCTGTTTTGTGAACCCTAACTTTGCCCCCAGAATTATACTTCATTGTAAATTCTGACTTTATATTTAAGATGTGGAATTCTTTGGGGGCAAGGAGATAAATATCCTACTTAAACTATCAAAGGTGAAATGCTTTTGAGGATCTAGTATCTGGTGGTGCTATGAGCGTCACAAAATTCAAATTACAAGCATCTGTTTGTTGTGTTGAGAGCAGGGACTGGTAAATGAGGCACTTTGTGATTGTGTGACTGGGTATAAAACAGGCAAAATGTTGCTTATAACTTCGAGTTCTTCTCCCACTTGAATTAGCCAACAAGATTTTCATACAACGTTTAGACTGAAGTAGCTGATGCTTCTATTGCTGGTGTTTTGTCTGGTTCAGGATCAATTTTATAGTCATGAATGTAGTTATAGCTCTTTAGCATTTGAACAAGAGAGAGGTGTAAGCTCATAAAATGAGAAAATCTGTTTTTGTTAAAGTAGACTATGTGCCATTCAAAAACAATGAACCATATCAGCTAATTAATGGTTTAAAAAAGTAGAGACTTAGTCAATCTTTTATTCATTTAGTCATTTCAAAATTATTTATTCATTGTCTACAGGTATGCTAGGAGTATAGTTGAATAAAAAAAGTTCTTACCCTCAGGAACTAAACAATCAGGTGCATAAATGAGACAGGCATATTCACGTTAAAAATTAAATGACAATTCAAGAGGCAGCACAGACAGTCTGCGATAAACTGCCATGTGAATAATAGCAACAATAAAGTAGATGAGCTCCCAAAGAGGAAGGATTGAGGAAGGCGCCACAGAAAAATTTGGCATTGCCTTGTGCTTGGAGTTGAATGAGTTGGAGGTGAATAAGTAGAGGTTGTTCCAAGTTGCAGAGAAGTAGGGTGAGGTTAAATGCATGAAACTAGGAATTAGTTTGCCGTATTTGGGAAATTGCAGAAGTAGTTTCTGACCATTTTATGGTCCTTTATTGTCAAGTTAAGATATTGGATTTTATCCTGAGAATAATGGGGAATCATTGAAGATTTTCTTCAGCGGACAAGGATAGCATGTTAGAATGACTAAGCAGATAGAAATATGTGTAATTTCTTGAAAATTGGGAGAATGAGAAAGGAAGAAAGCAATTAGAACAGTGGTTCTTGACTTTAATGTGCCACCTAAGGGGAAGGTGCAGTGGATCACACCTGTAATCCCAGCACTTTGGGAGGCCAAGGTGGGTGAATTGCTTGAGTCCAGGAGTTTGAGACAAGCCTGGGAAACATGGTGAAATTCTATGTCCACAAAAAATACAAAAGTGGTGGTGTGTGCCTGTAATCCCAGCTACCTGGGGGGCTGAAGTGGGAGGATCGATTGATCCCACAAGATTAAGGCTGCAGTGAGCCATGATCACGCCACTGTACTCCAGCCTGGGTGACAGAGCAAGATCCCCTGTCTCAAAAGAAAAAAAAGAATCCACCTAAGGAGCTTGTTAAAATTTCAGATTCCTGAGCCTTACTCCAGAGATTCTGGTTCAGCAAGTCTGGAGAGGACTCATAATCTCCCTGTTAACAAGGATTAAATTCTGATATGAGTGGTCTTCAGGCCACAGTTTGAATAATACTAAATTAGAAGGCTGTCACAGTAATCCAGGAGTGAAAAGGTGAAGGTTTGTATTATAATTTTGGAAGTAGGAATGACAAGAAAGTGATGATTGGAATAGATACAAGTGATGGAAGGAAGAATTGATAAGATCCAGAAATGTTTGGGTATAAGAAATCAAAGGGAAGAAATAGTTTAAAATGGTATTAATGTATTCATCATATTTGATATTTTTGTTCATGTAACTGGATTCTCTAGTCAATTAATGTACTTTAAAAAGTCAGTGCAAATAAAAATAATGCATAAATGTAAATAAAGGGGAAATATAAGATCAAATGATGGATATGGGAATATCTGAAAATAGGAAAGAAATCCATAAAAAATTAAGCTACTACTTTGCATTATTTCGAAATATAGTGTAATGATTAGTTTTCCCCATCATGGACTTAACTAATTATTAGTCCAGATTTCTGGATTTCTTTAATCATTACCTTTTGAAAGTCAATGTAAAATTCTCAATTATCTAAATTTTCCTCATTAGTTGAGAGGTCAACTCTAGAGAATGTATTGGAGTAGAGCATCTTCGTAGTTCCATTAGACTATGAACCCCAATTCTTGGTTAAGACAATATAGCTCCTGGAATTATAGTTCATAGTGAATAAAATATATAATCATAGACCTTATTTTGAATAGCTTCCAGGAAAAACACATGAGAAAATCCTGAGAAGGTTATTATGGCTAGGTTCTAGCTTGCATCACTAAGTCATCAGGAATGGAAAATGAAAGGTATAAGGAAAAGTTTCCAGTAGAAATTATAATAATTGTCAGAGAAAGTATATCACTCTCAGGTTGTTGCAAATTTGGGTGCAGTAGATGCTGCTTCCACTGGTTTTCATGAAGCCATAACCAATAATCAAAAGCAAGCAACTTTTCCAAAAGTAATTCCATCTTTTTTTTTTAAGTTTGAGTTTATTTAATACCTTCATTTAGACATGTGAACAAACTGTTTGGCTTTTCCATGAGTGACATCTGAGTACTTGTATAGTTTGCCTTCATAGTTCATTTGAGGCATAATGTGCTATTAGGAACTGGAAATGGTTTTTTTTTACATGAATATTGCCCAAAATTGCTGAAATTACCAAGACTTTAATTTTGCAAACAGAAGGAAAAAGGCAAAGAGATTCAGGTTATCTGAAGAGTTAAAACATTATGTATAGATCAGTTTCAGTTCAGTGCAAGTAACAGCTACTCGGGCTGAAGTAGGAAGATCAACTGAGCCCAGGAGATGGAGGCTGCGATGATCACCCCAGTAGATGGAGGCCATGATCGTGCCAGGAGATGGAGGCCGCGATGATCGCGCCAGGAGATGGAGGCCACGATGATTGCCCCAGGAGATGGAGGCCATGATCGTGCCACTGCACTCCAGCCTGGATGATAGAGTAAGACCCTCCTGTCTCAAAAGGAAAAACAAAAGAGAAAGAATCCACCTAAGGAGCTTATTAAAACTGCAAATTCCTGAGCATAAAGGAATATTAATTCCTTTATGTTTACAAGGGATGTTTGGTTTGAAAGAGGGAAGGCTTTCACCTTTGGAAAGGGAAGAGAGATGTCAGATAGAGACGAAAGAATGAGGATTTGGGAGAAGTTTCAGCTAAGAGGACAAGACAGCAGTAAAAGAAGGCCGAGGAAAAATGGCAGGTTCTGCTGGGCATCTGGGAGTTGTGAAGAGAGCAGCTCTTGCTTTGGAGTGAACTTCGCAGTCAGAACTAGGCGCTTGAATTCAGACAGTTCTCATCACCTTGGTCCCCTCTGGGGCTGACGGAGGCTGCTGAAATCATCTTTTGCTACATTGATACTCACTTTTTGCTCAAAGATGACAGGAAGTATTTAAACATAGAATGTTATAAATGATGGTTTTGCGTGACAGAACTTTTCCTGTAGTATTTTCTCCTTTTTAAAACTTTTATTTTAGGTTCAGGGGTACATGTGCAGGTTAGTTATATAGGTAGACTAGTGTGATGGAGGTTTGTTGTTACAGATTATTTCATCACCCAGGTACTACACCTAGCACCCAACGGTTATATTTTCTGTTTCTCCCCTTCCTCCCATCTTCCACCCTCAAGTAGACCCCAGTGTCTGTTGTTCCCTTCTTTGTGTCAATGAGTTCTCAATTTAGCTCCCACTTATAAATGAGAACATACGGTATTTGGTTTTCTGTTCCTGTGTTAGTTTGCTAAGGATAATGTCCTCCAGCTCTTTCCATGTTCCCACAAAAGACATTATCTCATTCTTTTTATGGCTGCATAGTATGCTGTGTAGTATATGTACCACATTTTCTTTACTAAATCTGTCACTGACAGTCATTTAGGTTGATTCCATCTCACTGCTATTGTGAACAGTGCTGCAAGGAACACTGAAGTGCATCTGTCTTTATGGTAGAAAAATTTATACTCCTTGGGATATATACCCAGTTATGGGATTGCTAGGTTGAATGGTGGTTCTGTTTTTAGCTCTTTGAGAAATCATGACACTGCTGTCCACAACGGTGAACTAATTTACACTCCCATCAACAGTGTATAAATGTTCCCTTTTCTCCTCAACCTTGCCAGCATGTGTTATTTTTTGATTTTTTAATCACAGCCATTCTGACTGGAGTAAGATGCTATCTCATTGCGGTTTTGATTTGCATTTCTCTAATGATCAGTGGTATAGAGCTTTTTTTTTTCTAAGTTTTTCTTAGTCATCAGTGGTCAGCAAACTGTTTCTATAAAGATCCATTTGGTAACTACTTTCAGACTTTGTGAGACATACAGTCTGTGTCATAACTACTCAACTCTGCCATTGAAGTATGAGAGCAGTCATTGACATTTACTTATGTAAATACACGAATTTGGCTATGTTCCAATAAAACATTATTTACAAAAACAGATAGTGAGCTGAATTTGTCTAATAGCCACAGTTTGCCTGCCCCTGTTCCCTTGCAGTATGTGCTATTTCTATTGTGAATGAAAAGGCTGGCTTAGAAGGCTACTTTTTCTGGCTTAGGAAGCTAACTACTGTCTCTAGCATAGTTTCCTAGAGAAATAGGTTCTAGATTAAAAATAGATAGGAACCTGACCTACACTATATCTGGCAAATTCTTTAACTTAAATGTAAAATGCCACTAAATAGTGGCTACAAATTGAGTTCCAGCATTTTCATTTTTTAATTATGAGATGAGGACACCTTTTCCTCATCTGTAAAATAGGAATAACAATATCTTCTTCATAAAAAGGCCATGGCTGTCAAATGCCATAGCATAATGAAGTGCCTATTGCAGCAGCGTCTGACATAGTAGGCCCTCAGTAAACATCTGTTTTCTCCCTTCTCCATTGCCAGGAAACACATATGGAATAGAAATAAAAGTAGAAACAAAAGAGAGAAGAAGGCAGAACTAGTTTCAGTTTTAAAATATAGAAGCTCCTTATCTCACTAAAATATTCATTGCTGGCTTAAAGGCACAGGCCTATTACTACTTGAACACAGTTCATAATTTTTAAAAGCACTACACCTAGCATGTCACTATGGGAGTTCTTGGTTTTGTACTTCCCTACTTTCCTAAATTATGCATCTAACATCATATATGGAATATAATAATGTGTATACATGTGTATACTTAGGTATACATGTATTATTTATGTAACAGATACTGCTGAGCATTTTACATCTATTATCTCATATAATCTTTACGGTAACATTGCAAAGTTGATTATACTATCTTCATTGATGAAAAAACTGAGAGAGAGGTTAATGTAACCCATCTGTGGTTACACATCCAGAAAGTCTTAGAGCTGAAATGGAAACTCAGGGCATTCTGGCTATAATGCTCATTCTCTTCATAACCATAATAAATGACATACTTTTAAGAATGAATAATATTTAACTGTGATGAGACTACTGGTTTGGCTCATTGACTGAATAGATCCGCCATTTCTAAGTTACTTGACCAACATCAAAAAAGAACTGGGTCAATTAGCCCAACCTGTGGTTTATAATTGATCAATTAGTCCACATCTTCGAATCTGCATAGAGACCACTTGCAGATAAATCTAGATCTACATTTGCCACACTCCACAAAGCATTCTGAACAATTCACTGTGTTCAAAAATGATATTTCTATTATTTATGCATGAAGAAAATATGCTGTTTTCCATGCACTGAGCCACGGGGAAAATTACTCAGCTTTGGTAATATTAGACCATGGATCTTTCATTTATTTTAAATGGTAGTGTCATGCTGAGGAGAATAATGGTTCATATCCTTCTTCGCCTTCCTCCAAATACTATGTCAAAACTACTTTGATTAAAATAAATAAAATCTTGTATTACCATGTCAAGTCTGTAAGAAGACAGAGCAAGCAAGCAAAAACATTAAAAACTAAGGTGTTGGTGAGTCTGCCTTGACTTGTGAATTCTGTATATTTTTCCCTTTCGTGAAGTTGCTATTTTCTTTTACTCACCAAGTTACTTGGGAATTTAACAATTCCATCAAAATAAACACCATCTTTTCCCAATATTTTCAAATATGTATTATTCATTAAAAATGTTGCATTCACAAAAAAGTGAATAATTGGGTTACAATCTGAGTTAGTTTATGAATGTTCCCCAGGTACTTCTCCTCTCTCTTTTGGAAGGAACATGTATTCCTTGAGGACAGATTAAGAAACTAGTCTTCCCTCAATGCCGGGAGCCTCTTTGAAGTCTTGTTTACTTCAGATCTTAAGGGAGAATCGTGATATGCTGAAAAGTTTCACATTTGTTGTCACTTGAGGAAAACACCATTTGATCTAATAAGTTAGACTTTTCATCTTTCAATTAATGACAGCTATAGCTACATTAAGAATTGCATTTTAGAGGTCTTGGATGATTATCTAAAAATATTTACAGACCCCTTGGAGGCTAATGAAATTAAACTTGGATGACTAATCCTAGAATAGCTTTATTCTAGCAAAGTGGGAGAGGAACTCGCCTTCTTCTATTTATTTAAGGTTTCTAGTTTGGGCTGCTGGAGTTCTTTTCAATGTGTTTCCATACTTAATAGCCTGATTCAGGGGAGTGGGGGAGAAAGAAAAAAACAAAAAGAAAATGTCTTGTTTATTTTATTTACATGTTTATATACATCTGTAAAATGCACATGGTAAAGCATAGTATTTTGCACAAAATCTTAAGTAAAGACAGACTTGGGTTTAGATGTGTAATTAGATTTAGTAATACTAATAACAAAAATAACAGCAGCAGCAAATTCTTGTTGAGTGTATGAAATGGATTACTTTATGTAATTCTTACAAAGTCCTATCATGTACATTTTGTCACTAATTTATTTTACAGATGAAGAAACTAAGGCCCAATAAAGTTATAAAACTTGGCAAAAAGATCACGCAACTTTTGAGGATTCAGGTTCGTTCTGTCTGATGCTTATACTCATCCTCTTAAATAGAACATTTCATTTCAGTCATGAGGAAATTGACAATGTCCACACACGTAAGACATGCTTACAGAGAAATAGGTACTGGGACACCACAGAAAGGCAGGCAGGGAACACTGGCCTGAAGTATGAGCTCTGAAACCAGCAGTCTTCATTGTGATCCTGGCTTTCCCCTTGCTATCTGTGTGTCCTTGGATGAATTACCATCTTCTGTGTGCTACAGTTTCTTTATCTGTACAATGGGGATACTAATAAAATAATTCTTGAAAAGCAGCTAAAATAATACCTGGTTCATAGTAAACCCAATAAATAGTAGCTATCAATTTACTAGGTTGGTGCAAAAGTAATTGTAGTTTTTGCTATTACTTTCAGTGTCAGAAACCACAATTACATTTGACCAACCTAACAGGTATCCTGCCCTCTCTGTCTTATCCCTTTTACCCTTTAGAGCAGCTAAACATTAGATGAGTGCCTCATCCAGAGATTTATTGCAATATTTTATGCATCAGAACAGTTTGGAGAATCTGAGATAACATTGAGAAGATAGAAAATTTTTTTCTGTCACTCTCCATCTTCTATTTTAAGCTAGTAATTCTCCTCTCTTGTCTGCAAACCCCACTTCCTGATCCTTAAGCATCTATCTTGAGTTCATGTTAGTTATTACTAATTCCTGCTGTGATGTTTGATGATAGCTATGATGTTAGATGATAAGGAATATTATATTTTAAAGGCAGATATTTGAGAAATAAAATTGCATTCTCACTCCAAAAGTTTCTGCACAACCAAAGGATATAGGGAATAGATATTTAGGAATATATGTGCGCCAGGATTGGGCAACTCACAGCCAAAGAATGGAACAGGTTTACCTTGCATTTGAGAGCTACACACACCACTTCACAAAAATTTTTATCTTAATTTGGTATTAACTTTATTTAACTATAAAACTTTAAACTTTGAAATGAGGATGAATTCTATTTTAAAGATGTTTGTAGTTATTTTTAGCTCAGAGTTCTATCTGGGCTCCCCACATTTTGTGCTACAACAGTTTTAAAAGTCTGCCCAGTTATTTAATCTGGGGAGATTACAAATACAGTGTTGACGACTGGCCTGCAGCTGTCTCTTCTGAAGATGGAGTATTCAACTCCACATTGCTTACTGCTTCTGCCTATCCAACTTAGTTTCATCTCTTCTGCTGGTGATAGTGTGAGTCCCATGTCCTGTGGAGTTTTCATTGCCCTTATGGTTTTTCTTATATTCAGCATTATAATGTATGTAGGGTATAGAGCATATAATTTATGAACTGCAGTATTATCAATATGTCGTATTATCTGTGAGCTCCTTCCTTCTCCCAGTTGCCATCTTTTCCTTCATCACTCACCAGGTAACAACCATCTGAAATTTCATGAATTGCATAACCTTTTCATTTTTAATGCTTTTTAAAAATCATTATGTATATATCTTCTAAAATCTTGCTATGTAAGTATGGTCCACCAATCTATGCATGAACATTGCGTAGGAGCTTATTAGAAGCACTGAATTTCAGCCATGCTCCAGACCTCCTGAACAAGAATATGTATTTTAATAAGAATTGCAGTTGACTTACAGGCACATTAGTTTGAGAGGCACTATACCAAAATATATTATTTTGTCTTTTTAGGAGTTGTTTTGTTTTCTTATTTGTTCCTTGTTTTTAAGTGTTATGAGAATGACATTCTGTTTGTTGTTTTCTGCCACTTGCTTTGTTTGCTTAACAGGGCATTTCTAAGATTCATCCAGGTTGCTTTCTGTAGTTCATGGCTTCATGATGTAACATTTGTGCTAATATTCTTTCTTGCTAAACATTTAGTTTGTTTCTAGCTCATGTTAGAGTGCAGAATCCTGCTATGAACTCTCTGGTACATGTCTTCCTGTGTGTGCATGTGCGTGTGTGTGTGTGTGTGTGTGCAAGTAAAACATTTTCTGTGCTGTGTACCCAGGAGTAGAATTATGAATCATAGTGTATGCGAATGTTTACCTTTACCAGATCATGCTAAATTGATTTACCACCAGCAGTACATGACTTTCCATTGATCTACGTCTTTTCAAATACATGATGTCATCAGGTTTTTTACTTTTTGCTAACCTAGTGGACATAAAGTGTCCTCTCACTGTGGTATTTATTTGCATCTCCCTGATTACTAATGAGATTGGTCAATTTTTTCATGTATTTAATTACCATTCTGCTTTCCTATTCTGTGAAATGCCTTTTCATGTACTTTTGACTGTTTTTCTATTTTTCTCTCATTGATTTTTAGGAGTGCTTCATTATTTTGAAATAGTCCTTTGAGAGTTACATGGATTGCTATATGTTCTTCCAATTTATGACTTGTTCTCTCACTTTCTTGATCACTTTTTTCCTGGACTTCCTTGACATAGTCCTTTCTTTTTATATTTATGTATGTATGTATGTATTTATTTATTTATTATATTTGTGCAGAGCATTCAGGTTTGTTACATAGTTTTACATGTACCATGGTGATTTCCTGCACCCATCAACCCATCATCTACATTAGGTATTTCTCCTAATGTTATCACTCCTCTAGCCCCAACCTGCTGATGGGCCCCAGTGTGTGATGTTCACCTCCCTGTGTCCATGTGTTCTCATTGTTCAACTCCCACTTATGAGTGAGAGCATGCAGTGTTTGGTTTTCTGTTCTTGTGTTAGTTTGCTGAGAATGATGGTTTCCTGCTTCATCCATGTCCCTGCAAAGGGCATGAACTCATCTTTAGACCCCTTCCTTACACCTTATACAAAAATTAGCTCAAGATGGATTAAAGACTTAAACGTAAAACTTAAATCCATAAAAACCCTAGAAGAAAACCTAGGCAATACCATTCAGGACATAGATATGGAAGAAAACTTCATGACTAAAACAACAAAAGCAATGGCAACAAAAGCCAAAATTGACCAATGGGATATAATTAAACTAAAGAGCTTCTGCGCAACAAAAGAAACTGTCATCACAGTGAACAGGCAACCTACAGAATGGAAGAAAATTTTTGCAATCTGTCCATCTGACAAAGGGCTAATATCCAAAATCTACAAGGAACTTAAACAAATTTACAAGAAAAAAAATCAAATGACCCCATCAAAAAGTGGGCAAAGCATATGAACAGAAACTTCTCAAAAGAAGGCATTTATGCAGCCAACAAATATATGAAAGAAAAAAAGCTCATCAACACTGGTCATTAGAGAAATGCAAATCAAAATCACAATGATCACTCTTGAAGTTCCAAATTTTAGTATAGTTTATCAATCTTTCACTGTAAGTGCTTTTGTATCTTTAAAAAAATCTTTTCTTGCATGAATACTATAATATTATTCTAATAATATCAGTGGATGGGTGGTTTAGTACATAATTAGAGCAGAAGAATGATATTAACTGAAATACTAAACCACCCATCCACTGATATTCTTAAATAACTCAATTGACATTTTACTTTCAAAAGGCCTATGTTTAATTTCTCCTGTTTGTCATCCAGGCAAGATCACAAGTTTTGGACTTAGCTTGACCAGGCTCAAATCTAGGCTTTGAAACAGCAAGTATCTGACCTTAATAAAGTAATTGTCCCCATAAGCTTCAGTTTCCTCATAAGTAAAATGTTACTGCTACAATTCTTCTATTTTAAGAAATCCATTAATTACAATAGTTGAGTCAATTTAATAGGAGCTTTTTAAAACTGGAACTATTGTTTTAAATTTACATTTTATTAAGTGAATTAAAAATGCATACATTTTGCCTTACCAGTGCCTACCTACCACATTACTTTTCATCATCTCAAACTATAAGATTAAATCTTCTCTACATTAATAATCTAAAGATTTATATACAGTTTTTGCCTTTGGTAGTTGGGCCTAATTTCATAGTAACAAGCTCCTTCATAATCTCTTTTACATTTTTTAGATTGAGAGTGACATTTCAAGGCATATTGATTCATTTTTATAAAAAATGTAATTATACCCACAAAAAGTTAAACATCTTCTCTTAAAAGTCAGCTAATGGAGGCCAAAGCAAGCAGATCATCAGAGGTCGGGAGTTCAAGACCAGCCTGACCAACATGGTGAAACTCCATCTTTATAAAAAAAAAAAAAAAAGTCAGCTAAGAGCTGGACAGATGGACATTTAGCAACTGAGTAATCATTCTTCAGTTCTCATAAATCAGTCACTTTGAAAGTTCTATGACGTCTTCTGAGGGATTTGGTAATATCTACTCATTTTAACTGTATTGCTGCTGTGTGACTGGCCATGATTTTATACTCATTTCAATGCTAAAGCAATATACAGCTTCCAGTACCATTCTTATGAATATCTTGCTGCTTTTCAATAAGATATGGAAGTGCAGTTTTTCTCCCAGAAAGAAATACTTTTTCACTTACAGTAAATGTTTGTCTCCCACTCATGTTTTAATTTTCTTCTTGCATACAAAATAACTTAGCTCTTCAATGAGGTATTAATAATTATAGTGTAATCTTTTGAAGACATTTTAAGTAAATACTATACTTTTTTTTTTGAGACGGAGTCTTGCTCTATTGCCCAGGCTGGAATGCATGGTGTGATCATGTCTCACTGCAACCTCCACTTCCTGGGTTCAAGCAAGAGTCAGCAGAATTCCTCAAACTCCAGAGAAGCTAGGATTACAGGTGTGCACCACTATGCCTGGCTAGTTTTTGTATTTTTAGTAGAGATGAGGTTTCACCATGTTGGCCAGGTTAGTCTTGAACTCCTGACCTCAAGTGATCTGCCTACCTCGGCCTCCCAAAGTGCTGGGATTACAGGTGTGAGCCACCGCATCCAGCCAAATAGTATGAGTCTTAATTTAGTTAAGTGCAAAGCTCCACAATGTGTAGCTATATGAATACAAGTCAGAAATCCAAAGTCCTTAATCATGACCAGCGTGGAATTCCTTGATCTGTCCTCATTTCCAAACAGCTTTCACCTGACTTCATCCCAGGCCACTGGTTGATTTACTATTCCTCAGCCTTAACAAGCTGGCTGCCATATCTTTGCACTTGATTTTCCCATAGCCTGGAGTGCTGGCTCACTCCCTTACTTCCTTCAGGCCACTCTACTCTTACTCTTTCCTTCCTTGCCAGCCAATACAAGATAGCACTCCCAAACATCACACTCCAACTTCTTAATTTGCTTCAGTTTGCTTCATAGCACTTAGCTCCATCTGACATAATATATATATGCTTAAGTGTTTATTCTGTCTCTTTTAATTAGAACAGGAGAGCCAGAACTTTTTTTTATTGACTATTATATCTCAGAACTTATTGTTGGCACATATGAAGTGCTCAATAAATACTGGTTAAATGCCTGAATTAATTTTGAGACAAACAGGTGAAGAGATGTTTTCTATGTAGAGTGAGAGTCACATAGGCTATTCTCAACATTGGCAGAGGAGTAGCACAGTTCTTTAGTCCCCACTGAAAGACTCATCATAATCTTTAAAATGTTAACATGTGAAGAAAAAAGCACATTGTTGCAAGGATTAAATAAAATGATGTATGGAAAATGTTTGCCAGAATCAGAATATCAAATGTTCGTTGCTCAATAAATGCAGCAAAATTAATTCCATCCAAATCAATGCTTACCCCTTTCTTTCCTGTAACAGTGGAAATGTTGGCTTTTTTCTAGGTTAGACGAATGCTTCCATCTGTGCCCTGCAGTTCAACGCCCCCCAACCCCATCCTTTCAGGGACAACCTACTGTTGTTATTTTCCTTCCTTCTGTCATACCCATGATTTCTCCCTCTCTTTGCGTCCTACTCATCAACTTTAAAACATGCTCCGCCCAGAATGAGGTCCTTTTGATAATGTATACAAAGTCACCATATTGCCTTTAGGGGACACTGAGTAAGAAATAATTCTTTATTAGTGTCTGCTTATTGCTCAGCTGTCCTAGCAGGTTTGTAGAATTGTTTGGCAATTTCTGAATGTCCAATGCCCCATAATATCTCTCATTTCTAAGTTATTGTCTGTGCCAGTCTCTGCCCAGAGTGCTTTTACTCCTTTATCTCCCAGAACACACACATTCATGGTCACACATATGTATTCATACATATTGATAATTGCTAATTTCAACTTGCACTTAAGGTCTTGGCCTCAGATTAGATGCCACTCTCTCTTTGGTGAGGACTCACTGAGCCCTAAGAGTTGGATTTTCTTCCTGTGTTTCCACAGCAGACACTACATAACCCCATCAGTATATCTCTTTCCCACATCTTCCCAAATTATAGTTGTTTATTTATTTCCTCTGCAAGACAGAAAACTCCTTGAGGAGAATAATTTTTGTGTATGTTTGTGAGTGAAATAACAAAGTCTTCATGAGAATTGGCACACAGTAGATAAGTGATATTTTTACTTGAACTGACAAGTGGAATTGTGTCAAAAAAAAGTTAACAAAATTGATTTATGGTGATGCTGAGCCTCCAACTAGTTGGAGATTAGTGTGCTGCTAAATTTGCATTAGTGTGCTAGTCAAAGACAAGGATTTTCAAGTACAACATTTCTTAGTTTAATATTAGTTGCAGATTTCTGTTTATTTCATATTAGACAAAAAAATTACTGAAAAACTGCCTAATATACTGCATTAGAAACACTATGATAGAGACTTTAATACTAGTATTTTCAGTGGCAATACTGACAATATTATTTTGTATATGTATAGGTTTTGAGAGCCTTTCATATATCTCAAGGAAATACCCTAAGCTTGTTTCTACTCAACATTAAAGATCTAAGTGAAATCAGAGACTTTCAACGCCTTTTGGATATGTTAACTAGACAGGAGTTTAGCCTTCTGTAACACATCTGATGATAAAAATTTCCAATTTTAAGCTGACTATTCAGGATCAAATTGGACATCTTTACAGATGAAATAGCACTCATGTGCTCTAGTATATGTAGGATGTATGCAAAATGAATGTCTCCTTTAAATCTTCCTCCCATTGCCAAGATAGAAATGGACCCTTAGTTGCTGCCACTTGCCATCTCACTCTGTGTTCTGGATAGAAATGGTGCTTGCTCTCTGCTAGCTGTTAATTGACATCACTTCTGCCAGAACTCTCCATCATTATTGACAAGAATGTTCTCCATTGTTAATTGCTCAGCAGCAAATTGAGTGATTGACTGTATCTTTCGGACAGATTTGGAATGCATTTGCAGAAAAGGGTTGGGGTGGTAATGACATAATGTGTGGTAATGACACCAACTAGCTGCTTATTTAGGTCTCTTCAGGAAAAAGATACTGATCATTTACCTGATTTTTACTGTTTATATAGATGTGCTAATGGTAAGTGCTGATAGCTTTCAAGGATGCCTCATATTAACCCAGTGCTTCACAAAGTCTCTCTCAGACTGTACCCATAAAGCTCCAAAATCTGTGGTCAACTAGTGGGGGAAAATGGATAATTTATTTAACATATAAACAGGGAAAACCAATGGGTAGATGGAATCTTTTACATTTTTGTTGTTTTAATTATAAGTAGGAAATTCCTAGATTAATGAGAAGAGTTTTTAAATGGAAGGTTGGGGAATGCTCAATTTTGAAGGATATAAGATTTTCTTTTAATATAGAGGCAACTAGAGTAATAGATAAAGTATATATTTTTATGAGAACTTTGCTTATAAGCTGGTTATGCCTGGATGCATGTGAGACCCAAGGGTGAATCAACTAATATCTAGAGTGTTTTTGCAACCTATAATGAGAGAGTAAGTCTGGATCATTAGTTACTGATATATGAAATCATGTGAAGAGTTTTTTTAAATGCGGACACCTGGATCCTCCTCCAGAAATACTGATTTTATTTGTCTAGGCAGGGTAATGATGATCTAACTTTACTCTGAACAGCATCTTCTCACTAACTTGGTAAAGGTATAAAGCCTCAAGCCCTATCCTGCTTCAAGGAGCCTGGGTCTTTGTGTGCTGGATTAGCTCTCCAGGTGATTCTGTAACATCAAAGTTTGAAATCACTGCTCTAGGTTCAACATCTGACGTTTTTTTTTCACGCTCCCCCAGGTGATATTCCCTAGGTACAGCCAAGTCTGGGAACTGCTGATTAAAGAGGTATTTAGGATTCTTCCCAGTCTGACAGGAATAATAAAATTACTAACTTTTATTAAACATTCATTGCATATAAGGCATTGTGCTAAGTATTATTTCATTAAATGATTGCAAAATTATGTGAAGTAGGTAATATTAGTACTACTTTCCATATGAGAGACAAGGAGAGTAAATAATTTAGCTCAAGTAATATGGGTAGGAAGTGGTAGATTGGAACTCAAGCTGTAACCTCAAAGATCAGGCAGGAAACTATTACTATCAAGAATCTTTTGGAATTATAAGATAAATTAAAAACTCAACCAGTTGGAAGCATATTGTTCCTGACTTGCAATCACACAATAAAAACAAAACAAAGAATTTTAAAAAAAAATAACTGGGTAATGTAGAAAAAAATAAAGTGTTCACAAGTTAAAAGGAAGGAGTAAATTGGCAGTGAAAATCAGGTTCGATTTGAATTATTCCCATTTAATCTGAAAAAATATATAAAAATTACTTGTACTGTTAGTATATGAGAAATCAGAATAAGAGTTTCAGATAGAGGTATTAAGGGGTTATATTAAGGGGAAAGGTGGCAAGCTTTCCAAGGGAAAGAAGAAATTTTTATACTTTAAAATAGTTGCGTATGTTAAAAGTGCAATAAATTAAAAGAGAAAAAGCAGTCTATACTGCAGAATGCTTCCATTTCTCTGCTTTTTATGTTTGGGAAAATACTGGCTTAATGCCCTCCTAGGCATGGGAAATACTTTGACCACTGCCAACAGCCACACTTGTGTCTGCAAAGGGGCAAAAAGAGTGCCTTTGTAAAGTATGGTTTAGGCCTACACAGTGGGGAGTGCTGTTCAGGAGACTTCCTTGTTTCTCTTAAAACACAACCTTTCTCAGATTTTGCATATAGGCCACATATGAGCAGAGGGCTCATATTAAACTGTTAGAGGAAAGGTATATTTCCAACATAAATAAATAGCATGAAGAGAGCACAGGGGCCTTCTGCAGCCACTTGCACATTTTCATGGACTGTTCTTACTGATAAGCAAAGTGAGCATTTATTTTCATTGACATCATTTTCCCAGTGGTATCTAGACTGAGTATTCGCTGTGTGGAGAGTGTTGAATTTTCAGCAGTTTAGAGTTTGAGACATGATTCCTGATTCTGGTACTCTAGTATCCATTACATGATATGCATGAAATGTACATATTAAATTATGTTAAGACTGAGTGTGTGGAAAGAATAGAATAATTACACAGCCAACAAGTTATTGTGAGTCCTCAATATATTATCATTAAAATAATGGATGGTACGGTGGTAACTACCACAAAGACACATTCTAGAATTATTTTAACAGTAAGCAAATTGCATTTGATCTTTAAGTAATATGGTAAAGTTTAAAAGGTGCAAGGAAAAAAGTGTCTATATATTGCTCTGAAATCATCTTGGCTTCTTGAAAACATTTGACACTGCAGAAAAATGCTAATTAAAAGAAGACAAAAGTTGAATTTGGATTCTAGTGCCCCACAGGACTCTAATTTCGGTGAATATTGATATAACATATTCTTAAAACACTTTGGTAATAGAGCTATGTTCTGCTGAAAGTGGCAGAAAGGCAAATTGCAGGCAGGCACTGAAGGTAGAAACTACCGAAGATAGCCAGAGGTTTGTAATGGAAAAGGTGCCTCAACCTTAACGCTGGTCCGCGGGCTCAGCCATGGCTCTGTAACTAAGGAGGGCTCGCCTTGATTTCCAGCGAGGACCGCTCCCAGGACCAATATACTACTAGCTGGAGGAAGATCTTCAAGAGGAAACATTGGGCACTCTCCCTGCTATGGGAAAGATCCACACAATATTTTATCCTATGTCAGGGAAAGAGACTGAATTAATCTTACTATTGAATCTTCACCCAGATCCAATTTTTCAGCGACGCTCACAGACAGTATTCCAGGCAACTTTGCCAGGTCACATTGCTTATCTCTGGAAGCGCGAGCCTGGGGCTCATCGTCAACAAGCTCTGAGAACCAGCCAGGAATCGCCAAACTCCATTTCTCGAAGAGCACTGAAGCAAGCGGAGGTGAAGAGGAAACCTCCGGGGCAGCGGGGAGCAGAGTGGGGGAGGGAGGCGCCGGCACGGTGAGGGGAAGGATCTGGAGGACAGGTCTGACTCCTGACTGGCTGGAGTGGTTTTGGAGAAACTCACAGCTCCGGCGTGCCAGGCTGGAGCTGTCCAACTTTTCAGCAGCTCCGGGATCAGGGGTGCCCTGGACCGAGGAGGCGGCTACCGCTGCCGCCACTGCTGCTGCTTCTGCAGCTCGAGTTGCTGACAATCCCTGTTCTCACCGCCGGCGCCCAAAGGAAGGAAGGGAAGAAGAAAGGGAGGCAGAAGGACCAACCTTTGGCGAAACCGAGCACTGTACGCCCTAGTCTTGGTGACTTGGGGAGCCCGGGAGCGCATGTCTGCCATAGCCTCGGTGGAAGGAGCCCTGCCGCGTTCTGTGACCCCTCCCGCTGGCAGAGCCCCCTCTCGGTAGCCCAGAGGCTCTGGCGGCTTCAAGTGAGAAGGTGAGCACCAGCCTCTGCCGGGCTGCAGAAGCGGCGGCGGCGGCGGCGGCATCGGGAAGGCGCTCCGGCCAGCGCGGTGAACCCGGACTCGGCAGCAGGGCGCGGAGCCACGAGCCAGGATGGAGGCAGAGGGCAGCAGCAAGCCGGCCCGGCCGGGCAGCGGAGAGGGCAGCGACAGCCCCGGCGGGGCTACACTCAAAGCCCCCAAGCATCTCTGGAGGCATGAGCAGCACCACCAGTACCCGCTCCGGCAGCCCCAGTTCCGACTCCTGCATCCCCATCACCACCTGCCCCCGCCGCCGCCACCCTCGCCCCAGCCCCAGCCCCAGTGTCCGCTGCAGCCACCACCGCCGCCCCCCTTGCCACCACCCCCGCCGCCTCCCGGGGCTGCCCGGGGCCGCTACGCCTCCAGCGGGGCCACCGGCCGCGTCCGACATCGCGGCTACTCGGACACCGAGCGCTACCTGTACTGTCGCGCCATGGACCGCACCTCCTACGCGGTGGACACTGGCCACCGGCCCGGCCTGAAGAAATCCAGGATGTCCTGGCCCTCCTCGTTCCAGGGACTCAGGCGGTGAGTGGAGAGCGCCCCCTCCCCCATTTAGGCAAAGGGTCACCTCCCCTTTTCTCAAATTCTCCATCTGGGTCTGCTTATCACCACCAATCTTAGACCCCGGATCAATGCTAGTCTGGAAATTGGGGGGGAGGGTGAACAGGGGTGTGCCTCTCCTTGATTGAGAGTTTTCGATTCAGGTGTGTGTAAGAGACTCCCCGGAAGTACTGCATAAATGTTAATTGGGGCCGTGTGTGTGTGTGTGTGTGTGTGTGTGTGTGTGTGTGTGTGTGTGTGTGTGGTGCGCGCGCTTCCCAGTTAACTGTGCCACGCATCAGCCCTCTCTCCACCCACTTCCATATCACCCTGGCGAGTGAGACTAAACAAGCGAAATCAGTTCGCTCTGGGTGGAGAAGAAGAAAAGGTGAAGGTTTTGAGGGAATTTGACCCGGGAACGCACCCAGTCTGTCCACTCGCCCCATTGGGAGGAGGGGTGGGGGGAGGTCGGTGGGGCTGCTCTGACTGGGCAGGAGGGAGTGGGAAAGCCTAGTCCCGGGATTGCAGCTAAAAGCCTGGGAACAACTCGTATCTCTCTTCTTCAAGTGGAGAAGTAAATTGAACAGCAAAAGGGGAGAACAAACACGTGGGTGACTTGGAGTGTTTGGAGCAAAATGTTCAGCAATCCTTGAAAGAGAGAAGGGGGTGAGGGAAGGAGGGAAGGAAGGAAGGAAGGAGCGAGGACGCGATGGGAGTTACACTGTATCGATGTGTGCGAGCTTGTGTATAGGGAGAGCGTGTGTGTATCAGCCGTCCCTGCAAAATCCCAGGAAGAAAGCGCCTTGTTTCAGCAGCAGTCAAGACATAGAGATTTGATTATAGTGATTTCCCTTTAACGTAAGTGCTGTGAAAGACAGGGCAGGGAAGCCACATATCAACTGGGAGTTTTAATAGAAGTTGACCGCTGCTTTTCCAAGGAAATGAGTAGTGTAAAGGACCAACCACAGCCGTTCTGAGGAGTCAGCTCCAGATTCTCAACTCAGGCATGGAGGTGGATTTGGGGCCCACGTTTGGTCCCTTTCCTGATAACCCAGAGACAGCTCCTTTCTTCCCTGTACCAGGCCCTCCACGTCTTGAGTCCCTTCCCCCACACAGGGACAGGAAAAAGAGTTCAGGAGCTGCTGATCCTTGGCACACCTAATGGTAAAGTAGAGGGGTCCTCATCTAACCTTACACGTGGACAGGCATGGATACACTGCACCTCCAAGCCACAAGTCTGGACAATGGGTAGTTATCAATTGTAAATCAAAACAAGTGTGGGTGTGGAAACAGGAAAATCTGGGGCTGGGATTGTTTGTCCAACTCTGATTGACAGTAGGTTGAATTGATGAGAACATCATAATGGTGTTCAAATGTGTGTTTATCTGAGGTTTTTTTTTTGGTATGTCTCTCTGTTACATACACAATGTACAAGGAAATTCACCCAAACTGTCACAACCCTGATATGTACACATCAGTACAGCCTGAACATATGCTCTTAGCCCTTTGCCTGCCTCACACCCGTAGGTACCTTGTTGGGGATGTTCTTGTACCTGTTGGATGAGAAGAATGAGTATTGTAGTTAATCTCAATTCAGATCAATTTAAACTCTGACAATTGGTGTAGACTGCCGACTTTCATAAATTAATATAAAAAGTTTCATTTTTCAGCCAAGACTGCTAAGACCCTTTGTTTGAAGAGGTGGGTGTCCTTCCCTCACCCCTTTGCTTGAGCACTATACTATGTAGGACCCTGATGATAGAATGAAGGCAAGCATGACGCTATGTATATTTGATCTATTAATAGAAAAATACTGTGTGAAGATGAGTCCTTAATAAGCATTAAATAAGAATAAGAGTTCTAGCTTCATCTGTGGGCTGATTGATTTTTTTCTTAATTGATTTCATTTTTTAATAAAATAGAATATGTCTGAGAGAGTGGAAGGAAGAAAAATAAGCTAATTGGAATAGAGGTATTGCATCGTTGATTTGAATTTATTTTTTGCTTTGCTCTCTACATTGATTAATTGTTCTATTTGAAAATTTTTAGTTGAATGGTTCACAGGCAAACTAAGATGTATAATATTTACAAGTAGCTGCCACTGTGGCTCATCTGATATATCATTGTCATTCTATTTAAGGATCTTAGACTTAAAATTCTTTACAACACTTGCATATTTCCCACATGCTCACACATTGCCTGTCATGCTTTTCCTTAATAGAGTTGCTTTTGCAAATAAATATGTCTTCAAGGAGAATGTGGATATTAGTTTCATTCTTTAAAGAGAACAGCAACAATGCTTTTTGGTTTTAAAGAAAACAGCAACAATGCTTTTAAATAATCAAAGGAATTTTACATTTATTAACTAATTCAAATCCTACAAAAACACTGAGATGAGATGGTGTTATCTCCATCTGATAGACAAGAACGCTGAGCCCCTGAAGATGTGAGCAATTTATCACACAGACTGTGAGTGCCAGAGCTAAGACTGAAACCCAGTTCTCCTGCATCATCAAAGGTGGTGAGCCTGCCTAAAATAAACGTGTGCAGAACCAGGGCCTGTTGACAGCACCAAGAAATATATGAAACCAAACATGAAGCTTATATCAATTGATACTACAGGACATAAGCCCAATTGAACTAAAAATGATATAATGGTTTAAATCCGTATTTAACAAAATGACAGATGCCACAAGCTTCTGGAGGTTATGAGAGATTTTAACTTTAGAAACCCTGGGCAGTATAAACTAGTGTTATTGATCACAATAGAGAAAAACCAGTGTATTTGTTGACTTTGTAAAATGCATATAATACTTATGAAACAGTGTTCAGATAAATTAAAGCCAGTGACAACATTTAAGGTCTTTTTTAATAATTCAGTAAAAGAAAACAAGAAAAGGGGTGTGTGTGTGTGTGTGTGTGAACACGTGCACACGTGCGTTTGCACCACCATCATACCATCATCGAAATGGGGAGTTTAAATATTCTGTCAAGTTAACGCCTGAAAAAGCCTCATGGGTGGTTGGATGAATGATTCCCTATGGATCATCAAGAAAGATATATCTCTTAAAAACCTATTTCTAGCATGTACAGTAGCATTTTCAAATATTATCTTGGCTGAAATTTCGAGAATTTGTTATAGTTTGTGAAGCAATGGGAAAGAGGAATCTTGGTTTAATGAAGAAATTTATATAAGCAGTAAGGAGGCAACCCTCAGACATTTTGTGGTCAATTCTTATGAGTCCATGGAAAATTTTGATGTTAAACAAATTTTATATATAAAGTGTATCTGTCAAACAAGGTAGATTCATGTCTTAATCTAAACATGGAAGAAATTTCAAAGAATAAAATTACCAAAGAAATGAGTCTCTATGTTACCAAGAGAAATAAATGAAATATGAAAAATGTTTAAAACACCCTTAAAAATGTATTTATCAGACTAATCATTTCAAATAATAGTTTTCAAAATGTAACAACCATTTAACTGAACTGATAAATAATTTTATTGTTTCTTTGACTTTCCTCTACACAACAAAATATTTTCTTTATCAGTAATGTGCTTTTTGAAATACACAGGAGCAGTGTATTTTCAATAATATATATCATTAAGGTTGAAAATACAAGAAGCATGAGTGATTCTTTGAAATTATAAAACATTCTAGATTATAGAGATATAAATATCCAGAGGGGGACATTTGCTTTAGGTACTTTATTTTATTCATTTATTTTTGTCTATTTATTTTTATTTTTATTATTTTTAGAGACAGGGTCTCGCTGTCACCCAGATTGGAGTGCAGTGGTACAATCATAGCTCATTGTAGTCTTGAACACCTGTGCTCGAGTGATCCTCCTGCCTTAGCCTCCCCAAGTGCTGGGATTAGAGGAATGAACCACCATGCCTGGCCCAATTTAGGTATTTTAGAAGGAAAAGAGCTAAAAACTATAATCACACAAAATATAAATCCTGTGCATATTATATTTACTTTCCTTGATATTTGCTTTTTTTATTTTACTTTTTATTTATTTATTTATTTATTTTTGAGACAAAGTCTCGCTCTTGTCACCCAGGCTGGAGTGTGCAGTGGCACAATCTTGGCTCACTTCAGACTCTGCCTCCCAGGTTCAAGCCCTCAAGTGATTATCCTGCCTTGGCCTCCCAAGTAACTGGGACTACAGGCACGAGCCACTGTGCCCGGCTAATTTTTTGTATTTTTAGTAGAGACAGGGCTTTACCATGTTGGCCAGGCTGTTCTCAAACTCCTAGTCTCAAGTGATCTGCCTGCCTTGGCCTTCCAAATTGGTGTGTTACAGATGTAAGCCACCATGCCTGGCAATATTAGTTTTTTAAATACGTTAACATCATATTTTAAATAAAGAAAATATATTGTAATATTTAAATAGTAAAAGAAATTAGGTTTTTATTTTTCTATGCTAGGTTATAAAAGCTATTTCTTTATTGTTTTATTGATCTTTCAGGTTTTTAGTGTAATTTTTCTTCATTAAAAGATATAATGGTAATCCAACTTCATGATGCAAAATTTAAATTTCACATTACCAAAATAACTAACTGAAAAGTTGACCATTCAATTGGTCAACAAATCAGTGAATTTGAGTTTTAGGAAACAGTATCTTGAAAAAAACTTATTGGAAAACTGACATAAGTTTGACATCTTTAAATTTTAATATGTAAGGACACTAAGGATATTTAGATAGTGAAAATGTAAGGCAAATGTATTTTTTTTTACATTTTTACATATTGCCAACACAGTAACACAGTGTTAGACTTTTTTTTTTCAAAACTAGTTTGAACCTGTCTTCATTTGCCTCCACTAGAATATTGTCTTGATAACTTAATTTAACACTTTTTCAGCTAGTGTGTTCTAAGCCTTTGATTAATCAGAAAAACATAGTGAATCCATCACCTTTTTACATTTCACTTCTAAAATGATGTACCTTCTGTGTCTCATGATGGGAGACGGTGGGCAGGAGGAGGTAGGAGGGAAAGGATAGGAACATGTCCCCAAGCATGGAATGAATGTTTATAAGTCCTCATCTTATTCTAATTGGACCATATTGGTTCAGTTGTCCACATATGAAGCAGTAGCAGGGAAACAGGTAACTGACAAAGTCTACAAGACACATTTTTCTAAGATTATGGTATGTCAATAAGAGAAGGGACTGAGGCTTACATTTACCTAACCCACCACTGTCCATCTTTTACATTTGAAGAAATATGTGTCCTGAGGGGTTAAATTACTTAACACAACTAATTTACTGTCCAGAACTGTAACTACAAACTATATCTGCTGACAATTCCTTTACATTTTTCACATTGTGGCCATCTTTTAATCATCACTATCCCTAAGTTCCAGGCTATAGCCTTGAACCGAAAGTTTGGAAATTACTTTTAAAAAACATTTGTGAGTAAGTGGAATATTCAAATATTGGCATAAGAGAGATGACTTCAGAAAAGAAACATTCTTTCACTTTCCAATTTAGATACATTTACATGCACACATACACACACACACACACACACACACACAGATGGGTTGCTCACTAATTTCTGTCTCTAAACTTTAATATGGGGTTTCGAGGGATGCCTTCGAAAGAGTTCTTAAAGAACAAATAGAATAATAATCTAAAAAGACTTAATTCTGTTTATGATTTTTGCTAATTATTTAAATGTCTGAAGTCTATCATGGGTGAACTTATGTCCCTCTCACAGCTTATTATCCATATACAGGTTTAAAAATATGCAATATGTGAGTCTGTAACTTGAATGCTTCTAGTCCTGGCTCATAAGAGCAATGTTGCTAAGGGATTATACCAAATAGCACTGTACAATATTTCAAAAGATGTTGTGGCTATTTTTACCCTGAGGAACATTTTTCTACGTTTAAAAATAAGAAAACTGATTTTTCCCAGAGAATAAGGCACTTTATTGTTTAAAACTTATCAGCTAAATTGTTTTGATCCTATATTCACACATACCACCATTGCCCCAAACCTCACCATACCACATTGTAGATTGAGAACTCTGTAAAATTTGCTTTGTCATCTAAATGAGCATTTCTAATAATTGATCTGTCTCAATGTGGGGCATCACATCCGTCCAGTTGTCTCTGGCCAGTGGCATTCTTAACTCTTCCTCTCTCCTAACTTTGGATCTCAAAGACCACCAAGATCTTTGAACCTTCCTCAGAAATACCTCTTGTGTTTTTCCCTTGCCACTTCCCAAGTTCAAGCACTTAGCCTCCATTCACTAAACCGTCGCAGTAGCCTCTAAGTGATTTCTAGTTCCAATCTCTCCTCACTGCGATTGTTTTTACACTCCAGGCCACCAATTTTATCATCATCTTCTAAATCTTAAGGTAATTTCTCTTTGCCTGGAAGATAAAGTCTAAATTTATTAGTTTGACTCTTCAGAATGTTATCCCAGTCTGTCTTTCTTGCAGAAAGTCTAACTTTTATCCCTTTTTGTAAACCCCATGAAATAATCACACTTAAATTTTGGCCATGGTCTGAGTTCTCTATGCCTTTTCACACACCTATTTCTTTCTGAGGCTGTTTCTTCCCTCTAGGTTGCTATCCCTATGCCCTTCAACACCCCTTCTTTATCTGTTCAGAAAACTCGTGAATATCTTTTCAAACTCAGTTCATGTTACCCTCTTGTGGATATTCCTACACAAAGAAGAAATAGCTTTCTTTTCTGGACTTTCCCATAGCATTTTGTATATTAGTTATCCTCTAGCATTTATCAATAATTATTTGTTTTATCTGTCTCCCACATTAGGTACATTAGGACCTTGCACAGTGAATGGTTTTATATAGATCCTTAATAAATGATGAGCTTTAAAAAATGATGAGTTTGTGTCCTTTGTAGGGACGTGGATGAATCTGGAAACCATCATTCTCAGCAAACTAACACAAGAACAGAAAACCAAACACCGAATGTTCTCACAGATAAGTGGGTGTTGAACAATGAGAACACATGGACACAGGGAGGGGAACATCACACACTGGGGTTTGTTGGGGGGTCGGGGGCAAGGGGAGGAATAGCAGGGGGTGGGGGATTGGGGAGGGATAACATTAGGAGAAATACCTAATGTAGGTGATGGGGGGATGGAGGCAGCAAACCACCATGGCATGTGTGTACCTATGTAACAATCCTGCAAGATCTGCACATGTACCCTAGAACTTAAAGTATAATTTTAAAAAAACTTATAAAACTATAAATATTCAATATATATAGCTTATTGTATATCAGTTATTCCCAAATAAAGCCATTCACAGAGGGGGAAAAAAGCAGCCGTTCTTATGGGCTTAGCCTTCTCTTGACAAAAATAAATAAATAAATGATGAGCTTTTAAATGTGGAAATAATAATAAAACCTTGTCTTTTTAGTGTGTGCTCTCTCAGACAGTATATATTTGATTTTCTTAATAATCTCTATGAAGCACACCGAGTTAGTGATTATTTTACCCATTTTATAGGTGATGAAAGGGAATATTGAATCTCAGAAAAATAGACACATGTTCAAAGATAGAACTCGGACTGGAGCCATAAAATTCCTGATCTGGTTATCTTTTTTTATTGTACTGTAATTAAACAAGAGATACTCTGAGTGTCTGTTGGCATGAGAAGAAGCAGCTTATAATTTGAGTTAAGATTATGAAGACAGGGTGAAATTACAATGTTATGAAGAGAAAAAACAGTTTTGATCCAACTTGTGAAAAATAAAACAACCTAAGAATGAAAATAAGTGTGATGGGATAAAGCCCCCTTTGTAAATTTAGAGAAATGCCTCTACAGATTAAATTCTTAACTTTGGGTTATTTGGCTCTAGAAGATTCATTACACTTGGAGGTAGGCACACAGTTTTGAGAGAATGTTTATCCAATTCTCAATGAGTCTTTTATTCACAAAATTTGAGGCACTGTGTTCTAAAGCTGTTATGGGCTGATTCACTAAGGGAAAAATTATGAGAACATAGTATACCAGTGGAGTAAGATTATCACTGGGGTGGCTGAAAGTAAGCAGTTTGAAATGGGATTTTAGAAAAATGCAACACTTCAGACAGATAAGGTCAGAAACCTATTTAAAAATAACAGATCCACAGTGGGATTTTAGGGGATTACATGACTTAAAATTTGATTTAAACATAAGAATAGTAAAGAACATTTTGAAAAAATAAAGACTATTTTTCCTTATAAGATAGCAGAACATATTTTATAGGCTATTAATTCAAACAGCATGATAATAATTCAGAAATAAACCAATTATTCAACTGACTGGATAAATGGTCAAGTATAAGACCCATGCACATATTGAAAATTTAGGATTTAGTAAGGGTAGCACTCCAAATCAGTCAGAAAAGGATAAATTATTTAATATAAGGTGTTTAATTGAAATAAAAAAATGATGCTTATTCATACTACAATGAATAACACTAAATAATAAAAAGACTAAAAACTGAAGCGAAAAATAAAGCCCAGGAACAGAAAATTCAAAAAGGAAGAAAAATTTATGATAAATATACATCTGAAGTTTTTCTATCTGATGAAGAAAGAAGTAAAAACTGAAACATCAATGTTATTTAATTTTTCATCTACCATTTTGGAAAAAAATGAATAATTTAAAAGAATTTGAGAAGGTGTACAAAAATAGCCACTTATGTACATTTTCAGTGAAGTATATAAATCAGGAAAACATTGGTGGGCAATCAAATAATATGTATCAATATTTTAATGTGCATACTTCTGTCTCATTAATTCTGTTTAGAAACTTAGCCTAAGAATATAATTGAATAAGTGAGCAACGAAGTACTATATTGCAATATTACATATAATAGTATGCATTTGGAAGCCACTCAAATATCTTTCAGTACAGAAATTATAAAATAAATAATGATCTATCTATATTGAGATCTATATGTATTGAAGTGTAATTTTAAACTCTACAAGTTGTTATGTGGAAAAAGCAATTTAGAGAATAGATGACAGAATATGGTATCATTTACCTGTATGTTTTTAATGCATGCTTATATTTACACATATGAGATTATATCTATGTACATGTGTGTCTACATATATATGTAGAGAGAGAGACAGAGACAGAGAATACATATATATTCTGTCTAGGCAGGAAAAACCTCCAAACTGTTATAGGTGTGTGAAGAGAGAATATTTTGAGAGGTTGTTGATTTTGTTTTATGTTCTCTTCTATTACTTGATTTCCTTTAAAATTAGCATGTGTTGTTTTTATAATAAGTGAAAATCATCTATTTTCTCCTTTTGTTAAACAATATTGTCAACTCATTTAGTTTATATTTCATTTGTACCTCACATTTCTCTTACCAGCCCCAAAAAAGCAAAAGATTGTGTTTCATAAAACAATTTAGTAAAAGATAAACATGAGGTTATCAAAAAGAAGAGCAAATGGCATGAAAATAGTATGAACTATGAAAGCAAAAATGCATGTCATTAGCTCCTGAGTAATTGCTAGAAACAAGTCATAGATTGGTTATGAGCTTCCTATCAACTAATCCAAGGAAGGGAACACTACTGGTTTAAGATTCATATATCAGTAAGTTAAAAAATGAGTTGCTTGGTAAAATATATTGCTATTAACACCAAGAATTAAAAGAATTATTTATCTGTGGTGTCTCATAAAAAGGATGCTATGTGATATGGTGTGTATAGTTTCAACAATTTTTCTATACTTTATAAAGTATGAAATAAGTATGAATGTTTCTTAGAACTATGACTGATTCTTATAAAACTACACATTGATGGCCTGTTATCTAAGTTCCATTCATTGAAAATCTATCAGCACTGGAGCCACAGTTAGCATTCTTAAGAGGCATTCTCTTTAGAACTGAACACTTAAGTGTGTACCATTAAAAGAAGCTGCATTCTTCAACTTGGCGAATTCTTCTAGACTCACTCTTCTATATCTCACATTCAGCCTCTTGTTCTCATATGAATACCTGAATTTGATTTGGATGCTGTATGTGTTCTTTGGTCCTTAGGATTAAAAACTAAGGTCTTACTTCAGTTTCTTGCTCAAATATTGCTTTTGCCCTGGTCTGTTCCTATAACTGTAGCCCTCAAGGAGGCCCAACCTAATTCTCAAGTGTGGCTCAGAAATCTGGGACACCAGCCCAACTTGGGTCTACCTTATTTGTAATAGGAGAAAGGAGTCAAAGGAATAAGAGAAGCTGGGCACGGTGGTTCACGCCTGTAATCCCAACACTTTGGGAGGCCAAGATGGGCAGATCACTTGAGGCCAGGAGTTTGAGACCAGCCTGGCCAACATAGTGAAACTCTCTCTACCAAAAAATACAAAAATTAGCCAGGCATGGTGGCACATGCCTGTAATACGAGCTACTCAGGAGGCTGAGGCACGAGAATTGCTTGAACCTAGGAGGTGGAGGTTGCAGTGAGCCAAGATCACACTACTGAATTCCATAATGGGTAACAGAGCAAGACTGTTGGAACAAAAAAAAAAAGAGAAAGAGAGGAAAGGAGAATTCAGTGTTGGTATCTGGCTTTCTGATTTTCTGACATGACCACCCCATTCTCTCGATATTCATAATGGATCCACTTCCAGTGAAATGTGCCAAGATAATTTACGTGCAAAATGTAGCCCCATTAAATACATGGATTGACACATTTAAATATAGGCCAGTTAAATATTAGAAGTTACTTACCAAAATTGACGTTGATCTTTTAGAGTAATTTACTCATAGCCCTTCTCTCTGAAAGCAATTCAAGTAACACACTTTTAGTCTATTGAGATTGTTCCAAATTCAATGATAACAATAACACATTTGTTTTCCTGTTGCTGTTGCTGCTGTTTACTTAGCATGCAGGTATGCTTCTAGCTCACTCGAAAACATCATTAAAATATAAAGTAAAAGTTTAGACTCTTCTATACACACATTTTTGTTTTTACTACCATGCAATCGTCCCAACCACTGGGATTTTCAATTGTATTGAGGACCAGGTTCTTATCTAATGATCAGTAGGCAGGGGTCTCTACTGTCCAGAAATCATGTGGGTACTTGTCATGGCAGTTGCTACTACACACACTGAAGGAAGATCATCCAACATGGATAAATATACTGTCCTTATCAGATGTTTGAGAAGTAATAAAGAGTATAATGATGGCCCTCATGTACAATATGGGTCTAAGAAACCCATACTTATGTTAACAACTCAGAAACAGCCACAAATAGCTGAAATATCCAAATAAATCAACAGACCCATAGTTTGTGGGAAACAGAAAGCTGTTCATGGCTTCAATGGGATAGGCTGAATTTTGTGTCTAATTATGTATTTCTTTGTGTCTTGTGTCCTCTGCCTGAGATGCCTTTTCCTTCACACCCATTAGTTTTGATAATACCTACTCATACTTCAGATCTTAAGCATCACTTCTTTTGGTGAAGTCTTTGCAGATCTCCCAAACCTGACATAATATCATATAGTTCTCCTTTGTAGCATTTATGAGATGTTCAATTACATATTTAATTGTATAATTATTAATTAATGCCAATTTCTTTCACCAGACTATAAACACCTATGAAAATAATGACTCTGTCAATTTTGCTCACATTCAAACACAGTATTAGTACATTGCTTGAACAAAAGAATTATTAAATAAATAAATGAACTCCAGAGTTACTACTATTACCAATTTTATAAAGTTGGGAATCTACCATTAAAAGTAAATAGGAAGGGAGAATCCAAGATGGCCAAATAGGAAGAGCTCCGGAGTGCAGTTCCCAGAGAACAACTCAGGGGGTGACTGCCCACTGCATTTCCAAACAAATTTTCACTGCCCACAGACCAGGAGGTTCCAGGGATGAAAAGCACCACACGTTTTTAGCACAGCAGTTTCAACTGATGCCAGGATGGCACATGGAAACTCACACAATTCTGGGTGGCTGTTTCAGCTGGCGCCTGGAACTCCTGAAAGACAGAGCCGCCCATTCAACTGAAAGGGAGGGGACAGAGACAGGAGGCCAGGCGAAGTGGCTCGGCAGGTACCGCCATACAAAACAAGCAATCTGAAATGCTCTGGATTGAGAGTTTCCCAGCAAGCGCCGCTGGACCCAAGATGGTCCAGCACATTTGTGGGGAAGGGCGACCACGACTACTGAGGCAGTTGACACAGCAGCTGGGCAGAGCCTGAGGCAGCTCAGCAATGCCTCTGCTGGCACTGTGACTAGACTACTCCGTGTGGGGCAGAGCATCTATGAAAAAAGGCAGCAGCATGACAGGAACGTATAAATAAAGCCGACCTTCCTCGGACAGAGCACCTGGGAAAAGAGGCAGTGATGAGTTCCACTGCAGCAGACCTAAAAGTACCTGCCCAGCAGCTCTGCACTGAACAACAGAGCTCCCAACACAGCACTTAACCTCCTATAAGGGACAGACTGTCTCCTCAAGCAGCTCCCCAACCCCTGTATATCCAAAGAGACACTTCATAAAGGAGAACTCAGGCTGACATCTGGCAGGTACACTTCTGGGACAAAGATAACAGAAGAAGAAACTGGCAGCAACCCTTACTGTTCTGACACCCCCGTGGGTGAGCCCCAGGCAAGCAGGGTCTGGAGTGGACCTCCAGCATTCCTGCAGGAGAGGGGCCTGACTGTTAGAAGGAAAACTATGAAGCAGAAAGAAATAACTTCATCAACCAAATGGATGTCCACTCAGAGAACCCATCAGAATCACCAACTACAAAAACCACAGGTAGATGAAACCACTAAGATGGGAAGAAACCAGCGCAAAAAGGATGAAAACACCAAAATCCAGAACACCTCTCCTCCTCCAAAGGATCACAACACCTCACCAGCTAGGGATCAAAGATGGATGGAGAATGAATCTGATGAATTGACAGAAACAGGCTTCAGAAGGTGGGTAATAACAAACTTCTCAGAGCTAAAAGAACATGTGCTAACCCAGTGCATAGAAACTAAGAACCTAGAAAAAAGGTTAGATGAGATTCTAACTAGAATAAACAGCTTAGAGAAGAACATAAATGACTTGACGGAGCTGAAAAACACAGCACGAGAACTTCACAAAGCATACACAAGTTTCAATAGCTGAATCGACCAAGCAGAAGAAAGGATATCAGAGATTGAAGATCAACTCAATTAAATAAAATGAAAAGGCAAGAATAGAGAAAAAAGAGTGAAAAGAAATGAACAAAGCATCCAGGAAATATGGGATTATGTGAAAGACTTAATCTATGTTTGATAGGTATACCTGAACGTGACGGGGATAATGAATCCAAGCTGGAAAACACTCTTCAGGATATTATCCAGGAGAACTTCCCCAACCTAGCATGGCAGGCCAACATTCAAGTCCAGGAAATACAGAGAACACCACAAAGATATTCCTCAAGAAGAGCAACCCCAAGGCACATGATCGTCAGATTCACCAGGTTGAAATGAAGGAAACATGCTAAGGGCAGAAAAAGAGAAAGGTCAGGTTACTCACAAAGGGAAGGCCATCAGACTCACAGTGGATCTCTTGGCAGAAACCCTACCAGCCAGAAGAGAGTGGGGGCCAATATTCAATGTCCTTAAAGAAAAGAACTTTCAATCTAGAATTTCATATCCAGCCAAACTAAGCTTCATAAGTGAAGGAAAAAGAAAATCCTTTATGGACAAGCAATTGCTGAAAGATTTCATCACAACCTGGCCTGCCTTACAAGAGTTCCTGAAAGAAGCTCTAAGCAAGTAAAGGAACAACCAGTACCAGTCACTCCAAAATGTACTAATGGTAAAGACCATCGACACAGTGAAGAAACTGCATCAACTAATGGGCAAAAAATGCCCAAATCAAAAGACATAGACTGGCAAATTGGATAAAAAGTCAAAACCCATCTGTATGCTGTATTCAGGAAACCCATCTCACATGCAAGGACACACACATAGGTTAAAAATAAAGGGATGGAGGAAGATTTATCAGGAAAATGGAGAGCAAAAAAAAAAAAGCAGGAGTTATAATCCTAGTCTCTGATAAAATGGACTTCAAACCAACAAAGATCAAGAGACAAAGAAGGGCATTACATAATGGTAAAAGGATCAATGCATCGAGAAGAACTAATGATCCTAACTACATATGCACCCAATACAGGAGTACCCAGATACATAAAGCAAGTTCTTAACGACCTACAAAGAAACTTAGATTCCCACACAATAATAGTAGGAGGCTTTAACACTCCACTGTCAATATTAGACAAATCCATGAGACAGAAAATTAACAAGGATATCCAGGACTTGAACTCAGATCTGGACCAAGTGGACCTAATAGACATCTACAGAACTCTCCATCCCAAATACACAGAATATACATTCTTCTCAGCACCACATGGCACCTACTCTAAAACTGACCACATAATTGGAAGCAAATCACTTCTAAGCAAATGCAAAAGAATGGAAGTCATAACAAACAGTCTCTCAGACAGTAGTGCCATCAAATTAGAACTCAGAATTAAGAAACTAACTCAGAATCACACAACTTCATGGAAACTGAACAACTGGCTCCTGAATGTCAGCTGGATAAACAATGAAATGAAGGCACAAATAAGGATGTTCTTTGAAGCCAATGAGAACAAAGATACAATGTACCAGAAAATCTCTGGGACACATTTAAAGCAGTGTCTAGAGGGAAATTTATAGCATTAAATACCAACCAGAGAAGCAAGGAAAGATCTAAAATTGACACTCCATCGTCAAAATGGAAAGAGCTAGATTAGCAAGATCAAAACAAAAAAACAAAAAACACAAAACCTCAAAAGCTAGCAGAAGGCAAAAAATAAGTAAGAGCAGAGCAGAATTGAAGGAGCTAGAGACACAGAAAACCCTTGAAAAGATCAATGAATCCAGGAGCTGGTTTTATGAAAAAATCAACAAAATAGACAGACTGCTAGCCAGACTAATAAAAAAGAAAAGGGAGAAGAATGAGATAGATGTAATAAAAAAACAATAAAGGGGATATCACCACTGACTCCACAGAAATATAAACTACAATCAGAGATTACTACAAACAACTCTATGCACATAAACCAGTAAACCTGGAAGAAATGGATAAATTCCTGGACACTTGCACCCTCCCAAGCCTAAACCAGGAAGAAGTTGAAACCTTGAACAGACCAGTAACAAGGGCTGAAGTTGAGGTGGCAATTAATAGCCTACCAAGCAAAAAAGGTACAGGTCCTGACGGGTTCACAGCTGAATTCCACCAGATGTACAAAGAGGAACTTGTACCATTCCTTCTGATACTATTCCAAACAATCCAAAAAGAGGGAATCCTTCCCAAATCATTTTATGAGACAAACGTCATCCTGATACCAAAACCCGGCAGACTCAACAAGAAAAGAAAACTTCAGGCCAATATCCATGATGAACATCAATGAAAAAAATCTTCAATAAACTACTGGCAAATTGATTGCAACAGCATGTCAAAAAGCTTATCCATCACGATCCAGTAGGGTTCATTCCGGGGATGCAAGGCTGGTTCAACATATGCAAGTGTATAAAAGTAAATCACCACATAAAAAGAACCAGAGACAAAAACCACATGATTATCTCAATAGATGCAGAGAAGGCTTTCACCAAATTTCAACAGCCCTTTATGCTAAAAACTCTCAATAAACGAGGTATCGAAGGAACAAATCTAAAAATAACAAAAGCTATTTGCGACAAACCTACAGCTAATATCATACTGAATGGGCAAATACTGGAAGCATTCCCTTTGAAATCTGGCACTAGACAAGGATGCCCTGTGTCACCACTCCTATTTAATATAGTATTGGAAGTTTTAGCCAGAGCAATTAGGCAAGAAAAAAAAATAAAGCGTATTCAATTAGGAAAAGAGGAAGTCAAATTGTCTCTATTTGCAGATGACATGATTGTATATTTAGAAGACCCTATCATCTCAACCCAAAATCTTCTGAAACTGATAAGCAACTTCAGCAAAGTCTCAGGATACAAAGTCAATGTGCAGAAATCACAAGCATTTCTATACACCAATAACAGAATAACAGAGAGCCAAATCATAAGCAAACTCCCATTCACAATTACTACAAAGAGAATGAAATACCTAGGAATACAACTAACAAAGGATGTAAAGGACCTCTTCAAGGAGAACTACAAACCACTGCCCAAGGAAATAAGAGAGGACACAAACAGATGGAGAAACATTCCATGCTCATGGTTAAGAAGAATCAATATCATGAAAATGACCATACTGCCCAAAGTAATTTATAGATTCAATGCTATCCCCATCAAGCTACCAATGACCTTCTTCACAGAACTGGAAAAAACCACCTTAAACTTCATATGGAACCAAAAGAGAGTGCACATAGCCAAGACAATCCTAAGCAAAAAGAACAAAGCTGGAGGCATCACGCTACCTGATTTCAAACTATACTACAAAGCTACAGTAATCAAAAGAGCATGGTACTGGTTTGGAAACAGAGATATAGACCAATGGAACAGAACAGAGGCCTTGGAGGCAATGCCACACATCTACAACCATCTGATCTTTGACAAAACTGACAAAAACAAACAATGGGGAAAGGATTCCCTGTTTAATAAATGGTGTTGGGAAAACTGGCTAGCAGTGTGCAGAAAGTGGAAACTGGACCCCCTCCTGACACCTTACACTAAAATTAACTCCAGATAGATTAAAGACTTAAACATAAGATGTAACACCGTAAAAATCCTAGAAGAAAACCTAGGCAAAACCATTCAGGACATAGGCATAGGCAAGGACTTCATGACTAAAACACCAAAAGCATTGGCAACAAAAGCCAAAATAGACAAAAGGGACCTAATCAAACTCCAGAGCTTCTGTAAGCAAAAGAAACAATCTTTAGAGTGAACCAGCAACCAACATAATGGGAAAAAATTTTTGCAATCTACCCCTCTGACAAAGGGCTAATATCTAGAATCTACAAAGAACTAAAACAGATTTACAAAAAAACAACAAACAACCCCATTCAAAAGTGGGCAAAGGATATGAACAGACACTTTTCAAAAGAAGACATATATGAAGCCAGCAAACTTATGAAAAAATGATCATTATCAC